>VZRF01004282.1:946-81896 GCA_013396875.1 Vireo altiloquus
AAAGGTCCCATAGAAAAATAAGGCCATGGTCTGGAGTTGTATTTTCTGTGGCATGATTGTCATTATCTCTGAGACAAATCTAGGAACACTAACCCTTGTTCTAATGTCTTTGCAGGCTAGATTGTTGTATTTTCTTCTATATTCTGATTTTGCAGCTGCAGCTGAACCTAAAATCTTTGCGTTATTTCTGAAACCTGCTTTCCTCACTCAAACTAAAAGCATTCTCACCTTTTGCATTTCCCACAGATTCTATGCTGGGTTTGCAATACATGACTATGGCTTCCTAGAAGAGGTTTTATAAATACAGTTTTATAATATGAGTAATCTCTGCAAACCACTGTCCTCCAAATGACAAAATTTTGGGGTATTTTGGGGTTAAGGGAGGAGTCTGCATTGTTAACGAATGAGTAAAAGTACCTGTGCTAAGACTGTGAGAAACCGAGTCCTGTGGCATATGGTGGAGTAAAACTTTTATTAGCTGTGGCTTGCAGACTAAGAAATTTGAAGTTCCTGTTCAGCTGAGGGTTTGTTACAGTATCAACATTTTATAAGATTATAAAATGTTAATACAGCTTTGTACTTCAAAAATTAAAAAGTGTAAAACAGGGTATTTAGGATTAAGGTAACCTCAGAAACAAAATCAGAGTTATATATTGAAAGGACTATAATCTACCCCTTTTCTACACTATTCTTTGACTCTTTAAAAAAACTTTTTTCATGTGTGAAACCAACACATGACTAATTGCTATACTAAGTGCTGGCAAATTACGCAGTAACTTTTTAGGTATTTTTGTGTTCTTTCCCACTGCCACTTCTCTCCCCCAAACTGCTACAATTCAAACTGCATACACTATGGATTGCAAGGCAGGGTTTATGTTGCCTAACCACAGAAATCTGTGGTTTAAAATGTCTGTAGTCTTATGAGCTCATTAAACTGACAATTTCAGATTGCCTCTTTTCAGTGCTAATACATGTTTTTTTACCTTGACTTAGAATTGTCATCTGCACTCTGTCATCCTGTTCTCTGCTGAATTTTCATCTGTGTGGCTTTGCAGTGCTCTGTGCACAGTGTCACTAAAATAAAAATTAGCAGCCAGTGGCAGCCAGCAGAAAGGCATTTGCAACCAGTGAGCTCTTTCAGTGCTGAATGGAGTTAGCTGAATGGTGAATGGTGTATGTTTTAGTGTCAAAGGCTACTCATGTTGTATTCTTGCTTCTCTTCCTTCTGTTACAGTGAATTTTGCAGGGGCTAAGTTATATTTTGTCAGATGTTTCAAATTATGCACACTAGAAAAGACATTTTGAGTTGGTAGAGATGAAGATCTCATGTTTATCTGAGTTAACTTGCATGGTTCACAATACCTGCTCATTGTATATATTATTGTACTGTAACTGCCTCTTAAGATCCAGTGTTTCCTGATGCCCTAAGAGTTTAAACTGCACGGAACATCATACTTACATGCATGTTTGTGTGTTTATGCATATATAGGAAATACGTTTACGTATGTAGATACATACATGTGTATTTTCACATGTTTTTGAGGTTGGTTTCCAGCATTCTGTGTAGATGACAGGGGGAAAACACTGCCTGTGTTAGTGATGAACAAATATAAATAGTCAAGTCAATCTACTGAAAAACCTGTGAAACCATTGATTATTGTAATCTTAAAGAAATGGCCAGAAGGATTTCTGTGTAGATGAATGTTTTCAGAATGTTTTTATTACTGAGCTTCCATGCCTGTAGAAGGTGGGGGAAATCCTTGCAGTCTGACATGCCTTTGTGTTGCTTGTGTTCAGGAGGTGAGTGCAAAGCATAAAGCATCTCTTCTCTTCCCACTTCCTGCTTGGGAACTAGGACCACCAATACAGGAGTTTCAGAACAGAAAAGACTGTTTTCTTACCAAGTGTTTTACAGTTTGTTTTTTCCTCCTTGCTGCAGTTATCTGGTTGAAGCTGGGAAATACTCTTGCAAATTGCCATTTAACTGACTTTTTCTAGCAGTGAAGAATCTAAAAGATTGTTCTCTTTGTCCCTCCCCTACACCTATCCAAAAATCTCTTTCCTCCTCTGTGTTTTAGGTTGACTATATTGGGATTTAGAAGACTGCAGCACATCTTCCTGTTAGTTGCTTTGCAGCAGAGTTCTGTCAAACCTCAGTGTTTTCTTGTATTGTTGGATTTCAGTATTTTGAGAGCCAGGTGTCACAACAGCAAGTCATTTTAAAGATTACAGGCACATCTTATAACTGGTCCACTTCTGAAAGAGAGAGAGAAAATACAAGCGTATGCTATCACTTTTGATCTGGGTTAGTGCTTTCCAGCACAGAAGAGAGAATATAGTACTTTGCCTGTACCTGAACTATAAAAGTAAGCATTTAGTGGTGGGGAGATACAGTGTGGAACTCACTAGATGTTCTCTGGTGTGCCATACCACCTTAGGGAAAAGAGTCTGTCTACAGGTTGTAAAGGTTTGACAGTTACAAATGCTGTTTGCCTTGTATTCCCATTTGTGTGATATATGGTAGAAGCAACCCATCAAAAGTTTTAATTGATGCATTAATTATTCTCTTTGCTGTTTTTTTCATTATGTGAAAAGAAAAACAAAGACACATAAATGCACAGCTTGCCCAGAACTGTGTGGGCCTATGTTAAGAGGTCCTTAAGTAGAACTGCAGGTCTCAAGGGTCAGTTTTGTTCCTTCTCTTATGTATGAATCAATTAATGTAGTTGCAGACTTGACAGTAACTCAGTTCTTTTTGTCAACAGGAACGTGCACGGTTTAGTAAAAACGATTTGCAAGTTAATACAAATTCAAGCTATTCAACTGGGAAAAGATGGAGATGAGTCTGTTTGGAGTCTGTATGGAATCAGGTTAGTTTCACATTCCTTTTTATTTAGAAACAATAATAATTTTCTTTCTGATTTCCAGAAAAAAAGGGAAATTAAGTTAATACTGGATTTCAGTCTTATTCTTTTTTTTGCGTTTGCTTTGCTTGCACTGTGCAGGTAATCATGGGCTGGCACAGGTTGTCCACAAAGGTTGTGGAATCTCTGCCCTTGGAGATAACAGAACCTGACTGCATGTGATGCTGAGTAACTGTCACTAGCTGACTGCTTGAGCATGTGGGTTGGACTGGATAATCTGACCTGATTCTGTAATTTTTTTTTTTTTGGTTTGAAGTTTTAAGGAGCTTTGTAATACAAGGATAAGATTGCCGCCATAAGCTCAAAAGGGGCAAAGGCAGTGTGAGAAAACAAGTACTGAGACTTGTTCAAATGCTGGATGATTTCTAATATTTCTTTTAATAAGTATTTTATTTTAAGGCCATGAATCACTTCCCTCTCACTTGTTTTTCCTGATTCGTTCTTATTATTGAAGTCAAGTTCCCTAATGTCTTTGCTTTAAAGGTGGTTGACATGAAAAATAAAATACTTAAAGATGCATGTACAGCTACTTATCTTCTTGTCATGCAATACCAGACTTTTGAAGAGGACATACTAGTGACTTCATCCATCTCTTGAGAACCCATGAGTCGGTACTGACATTACAAGCTTCTACTGTATCTTTTCTGGAACCTCCGAGCTTGGTAGATGTCATGAATGCTATTCAAGTTACTTTTTATGCAGTTAAGTGGTATTGTTATAGGAAGCTGTAGCTATAATGGCTTAAAGATATAAAATGCATTATTTGAGAGACAGGAATCATGTCTTTAATTAAGTGAAATGAATTAGTGAAGAAAAGTGAAATGGGCTTTGGAGTGCTGGATGTGTTTACATTCCTGAAATTCTGCATGCATTTGTTTTTGTGGCTGTATCAGATTTCTTTACAAAATCCCTACTTGTATAGAGCTTGTATACAGTTTTAAACTGTATTCAAGTATACTTGTATACAGTTTTAAATGAAAATGCAGGTAATAAAGATGGAACTCTTTTGAAATCTTTTTTAGAAGTTTCTGGTAGAAGAAGCTGAGATAAAGGAATTTAATTCTGGCTTTGTATGAAAAAGAGGGTGGTGGGATGTGGCTGGAATAAAGAAACAGCATCAGCCCAGTAGGGTGAAGAAAGATTGTTACACTTTTCCCCCACTCACTAAAAGAGAAATTACTGGTAACATACAATGAAGGTGATATTTGATAATTCAGAATGGTATAAAATAAAGTAATAGAGAACTGAAAATAAGAAGCAGACTTTTATTTAGTCAATATGGCTTTTGTTTTCTCTTTCAGCTACAGTTAACTTTAATGACGAGAAATTATTGTTTGACACAGGGTCAGAACCCTGGGATTTTGACCTGGCTTTGCACAAGAACCTATCTATTCATTGTTATGTAAGAATTTTTGTAGTTGTGCTCTATCAGGTGCCATTAAAACCTGATCTTTTGTAAGGAATAGAAGAATGTATACAGTAGCTCACCAATAGTAATCTCCCATTACAGTGTTCTGTCCTGGTTTGAGACAAATTCAGAGGAAAATATCCTCTGGTAGAAGGCTGATTACGGCCACCCCTCCTCCACCAGGTTCGGGAAAAAAAAGAAGTATTTCCTTGGAGGAAAGAGAAGAAGAAACAAAACTATTTATTTAACAAACACACAAGAAGAGAATAATAATGCTGAATAATAAAATATCTCGCTGTGGAGAGAAACCTGGAAGATTTTAGTCCTTCTGTGGGTGTGCTCCCTTTCTCTCTCCTCTTTGGAGCTGGATTGGCATGGGCCCACCTCAAAGGCCTTGGTGCAAAGTTCATCAGATGTGTTCTGATGTTGTTGAAACAGTCCAGAAGAGAAGAAGGAAAAAGCTGAAGTCCCAGAAAAAAACTTAACTCTCCATCTCTCTCAGGAGAAAACCAGATCCAAAAGCTAGCTGAAGGCTTCCTCCCTTCTCTGCAGCAACAGCAGCAGCTATCTTCCCATAGCAGAAGAACAACAGGGAGGAGTAGTATCTTGAATATTGAAGCACAGAACTGCTTTGAAAAAGTTCCTCTGGATGTTTTTTTCTTTCTCTCCCCTCGCAGGCTCAGTTTAAAGGCACAGAAAGGCTCAGGATTCATAACTGGGCGATATGGGATACACATCATAAAATCACCCCAAGATATGTTCATATATTATGCTGTCATCTGTGCAAAGTATTCCATGTGGAAATCATCAATGAAGAGTCAAAATGCAACAGTACATTCTCAAGTACTGTTTTCAAGTGATTTGCTATTGTCATCGGTATTTCAGGGTAATAAATAAATGTGGTTTAATTCTGGACAATAGAATTAGTTTTATTACACAGCTTCTTGTAATGAGGTACTATCATGATCAGTTCCTGAAAAGAAATGGAAGAAAATTAATGTCTTGCATATTGGTGCATTTTATTATGTAGTGTTTGTCTGCGATGGAGCTAACTTTCTCCATAGCAGCCATCTGCAACCAGATTGATAACACACCAGTGTTTTCACTGCTGTTGGGCAGTGCTATCCCTCCAGCCCATTGCCATCCATCAAAAGGCCAGGAAGGTAGATAGAAGTGGTCAAGACTTTGGGAGGAGACATAGCCAGGATAGCATACTGGTAGTTCATACCATATGCCGCTCTGCTCAGCAATAAAAGCTAAGAGGAAGGAGCTGGGAGTGGATTCATTATTAAGGTATATGTCTTAAAAAGCAACTGCTACACATTCTGGAGCCCTACTGCGCAGGAAGTGGCTACACATCACCTGCGGATGGAAAGTAAACAATATAATTTTTTATTTTCCTTTACTTTCTTTTCTAGCCTTTACTTTTCTTTAGTAAACTGCCTTTATCTTGACCCAGGAAGGGCTCCTGTCAGCATTCTCAGTGCAGGTGGTTTATGATATGCATGCAGAGAAAATTGGATATAATTTTTTTCTGAAAGCTATTAGTCTTTTTTTTAATGAACTAGTATTTTATTATGTTCTTAATGATTCATCGTGCATGGTTTTGCTGTTCTACAGTTCTGGAGAGCTGCCAGTTTTCTGAGTTCAAGATTCAGAGCAGGTAGCAAAATGCTTTAAAAATGCTTATTTGATGGAGTAAAGTGCTGTTCCTGAAAGGACCAGCTTTCTGAAAGGACCAGAGTCACATCTGCGCATGCTGAAAAGTATGTTGACTGCAGATGTTGTTTCCTCATACAGAAAAAGAAGTCTTGTCACTAAATTTGTCTTTTAAATTAGATTGGAGCTTACTTCTGTTCAGAGATGTAACAAAAAGGTTCAGGTGACCTAGAAGTTAAAAATAATGTATGTTTTATTATTACCTCTGACCAAGATTTATCTTTGTTTCTCTGGACATTTCCATATTATGAGTGGGTAACCACTATGTTTGCTTGGGTGTTTTGCTTTATCCTGAACCCGCTAGCAGTAATTAGGGTAATGTCATTTAAAGATGCGTGTTTTACGTTGCTGTTCTAGCAATTCTTAAGATTGATAAATTGCATCTACACACCTCATTTTTCTTACTGCTAGTAGCATTATCAAATGGAACTTTTTTGGTTTGCATTTTTGGTGGTTTCATTATTAATCACTGTTCACTGTGGAGTTTAGATGACTTCTTTAATTTTCCAGTTTAGTGCAGTTACACTAGTTTCAGAACACACAAGATGTGTCATAAAAGGTTTCCTTTTTTTTCTAGGTAGTAAGCCGTTTTAATTTTAGACATGGTGTGTCAGGTGCTGACTTTAGGAAGGTTCACCTGGCTTCCGTGTCATTGCAGCATTTAAATAATGACTGGAGACATACTGTCTTGATTAGGAAAGGTAACTAATTTTTAAAATATGACCAAGTTATTGAAATAAGCAGCTGCTATAACCCTGTATGTCTTTACAAGGACTATGTACTTTCAATGTCCTGGCATTACATGTGGGCAGTGTTTCTAGCTTGCTCCCTGATAAGGGTCAAGTCTATAATCTTGCTGGATTTAGAGACTAGATTCAGAGACAAGCCACAAGGTTTTTTGCCCCTTGCATGCTGTTGTCTTTGGAAAGCTGCAATGAAGCAATAACCTTAGCTTTTCTGGTCTTTGTGCACAGACTGTAAAAGACTAGGAAAATATTTACAAAATCTAGGTAGATGGACGTATGAAGAACATGTATGTAAGTTGACAAATATTTGAGAAATGAATGTGAGAAGTGACAAGCTTCTAGCCCCAAATATGAGGGCCAGACCTGTAGTATGCATAGTTCATGTTCTTAGTAGATGGCATCTGTTTTCTGAGCATATTTCAAGTAGTCTATTACATCAGTCAGCTTTCTGAAAGAACTTTTGTCTTCAGATTATTTATTTGCCTGAAAAGAAACACGTCTTCAGAAGAAAAATGATTTGACGAGCAGAGGAGGAACCAGTCTAAAAAAAAAAAAAACAACCCTGTGTTTTTAGCTCTGTTCTAACCACATAGCAAAGAAAATTAGAGTCATTAGGTATGTAAATGCATTAGATATGCGACCAGCTTTCGTAGTTTGGTGGGCCCTTCATTCAGCTGATGGCTATGTAACTCTTTGATTATCCTCACAACTAGTCAGTTGCCCAAGACTGAAAAATATTAAGAGATAATTCTTATATATAAGAATATTCTCAATTCTAATTGTCTTATATATAAGAATACATTCTCAATATAAGACAATTCTTATACTGAGAATGTAAAAAGAACCATAATGAGGAGCACCTCTTTCAGTTTAAGGGTATGTCTGCTTAGATGATGTTTTTTCATAAATAGTGTCTTGCTAGGCATAACGTAACTGTAAACATTTCTGGTTATAGCAGGTAAGTATTACCTCTTTAGCTCAGTTAAGGGAAACCTTAATGTACCATCACATTATGCATTTCAAATTTGCCATGTAATGGGAAAAATTAGATTTTTATTCTTTTATGGAGTTCTTGCAGATCTCATTCACTTCACCTGGTTCAGTGCTGCTTAAGATGAATCCGATGTTGTATTACAGTGTTATTGGATGTGAATGTGTCTTATTGAGTGTTGTCTTCTCTGATAAAAAGATTGTTGGAAATTCTGGCTTTTTGCTCCTCAGAAGTTTTTAAAACAACAGTAATAAATGAAATACCATTGTAAATCCTTCCTAAAAGTTGTATCTGACTGTGTCACTCATGTAGTGTCTGAAACTGAAGCAGTGTGTCTTGAGATACACCACTTCAATGGATGGTTCTCAGATCATCTACTGCTGTGTAGGTAAAACTCCCTGAAGGTCTCTCTGGTGTGTAGCCCAGATTTATTGGACCTCTGAACTGGAAAGATGGTTAACCAAAATGAAGGTGATGGTTTTCAGCAGATTTATGCTGCTTTTCTCTTTGCTTTTCCATCCACCTATAGCGTAGAATGGTTTGGTTTGCAAGGGTTCCTAAAGATCACCTAGCTGCAGCCCGCAGTCCCCAGACAGAGACATCTTCCATTAGACCATGTTGCTCAAAGGCACATCCAGCCTGTCCTTTACCTCCAGGCATGGGGCATCCCGAACTCTGGGCAGTATGTTACTCTAGTTAAATTACTTTGGTTTTGTTTCTGACAGAACAAATTATGTACTTCAGGTTTCCCTCCTTCCCAGGTTTTCCTCCATCTGCCACTGTACAAGGGTAGTCCTTGCTGAATGCAAGCATCAGACTTCTAGGTGGTGTAGGTGGCCTTCAGTCACTGGCTTTGGAGGTGGGGAAGGTGTTGGCAATAGATTAATCTGAGAATAGGTGACTAATTGGCCTCAGTGACCATTTTAAATGTCAGAGGGCTGACAGTAAAGTGGAAGTCTCCAGCCTGGTGGTATGGCCAAACTTTTTCCTTTCTTGTTTCTTTTACCACGTGACAAAAAGAAAAAAGAAATTTTTGGGAGCAAGTTTAAAGTATTAAGTGGGATGATGGTCACCTCAGTCAGTCTCAGGTGCTGAAGGCTTGGATCTGGGCTTGGAAAACTGTATTGATCATGTGCGACAAACAGTTCAGATTTTTTAGTGGGTATTATTTGGAGCTCACTAATACAGGCAGTGATTCAAATTACACTTTTGAAGAGTGAACCGTAGAAATTCAGGTGAGTAGAACAAAAAAAAAAAAAAAAGAATGAGACCAAGCCTTTTCAAATCGAAAGATTTTGTTTTAATCTTGTTTTAGAAGATCTGAGAAAATATCCTCTTTTGACAGTGTAGCAGTCTTAGCAAAGCTGATAAAGGGAGTTGGTAAAAGGAGGAGGTTAAATTGACTACTTCTATAGCCACACTTATTTTGAAGATAGTCGTTTTGCATGCTTCCTTTCTATGTAATGGATATAAATGTAATTTCTTTGTCTTTCAGGAACACTCCTCATCCATTAATCACTGTCCTTGAAAACAGACCTGATTGCTGGCCAGTTCTACTACAGCAGATAACAGTGTTTTTCCATCAGTGTCCAGAGAGGTACGTGAATGAAAAATTTAAAAAAGCCTAGCAAATGTTGACAACTGAATTGTATCCCTGTGAATGTTTTGTTGAAGGCAGCTGCAACAAGCAGTAAGAATTCTGTCTTTTGTGAAAGTTACTTGTAAACTTTAATTACAGTATTTCAAGTTTAAAATCAGTATATAAGTAATTATTAATTAATTAAATAATCAATCAAAATTTAATTTTATAGCTTTTAATTAACTACATAGATAAGTTTTGGATGGATATAGAATAACTGGTGCAAAACTGATAGCACATTTGAATTTTTTTTAAAATAAGCAATTTGGCTTCTTAGCTTTGTCAAGATTTTTACTGCTTGGTCAAAAAAAATGAATACAGTGCAGCTTTAACTCATCTATACAAAATTATGGGATGATGAGGGAAAAGGGGAGATGATTAAATCTCACATAAAGGATGAGGTCTTGAAAAACAGTGTATGCTCTCTGATTAAAAAAAGTAGAAAAAAAATCAGTGGCATAACCTTATTACAAAGCTTCACTAAAATGAACAAATACCCAGTTGCCAACAACCTCGGCCTTTCTTCATGCTTGGCACTAAGGAGCTTGTCCATGAATGCTTCAGTGTAAGATAAGAAATCTGTAGTATTCTCAAAGAGAGCTGCTTTCAGTGATACTACACCTATATGTCTGCTTTTCAGATAAAAGTATCCCTTTTCTCCTGTTTTCAGAAAGACTAACAGCACAGTAATAGTGCAGAGAAATTGGCTTCTCTGTTCACTGTTTGTAAAGAAATAAGTTTATTAATCTCATAAATTTCTGGTGGGCTTAGACTACATGATCGAGAGTAAGACTTTCGAGCAAAGGTGTGCTTGCTCAATTTAATTGATCAGAGTATTTTTCAAGTGCTATTCTCTCTTTCACTCTCCTGCAAAATCTGGTACTCACGTGTAGTCCCCTCGGATGTATAAATGATGGAGTGAATGGTGGATTTTTTTTGCTGGTGGCTTCTTTTGAATTAAAACGAGTTTTTCTTGCTAAAAAGGAAAATATGTGACACTCCTCTTGCTGCTCTTTGTTCAAGATTTCTGTGGATTAAGTGCTAGACTGAGTTTAAAGAATCGTAGAGTAATTTAGGTTTGGAAATGCCCTTCGGAACACTTAGCCATTAACCCAATGCTATCATGTTCACCACTGAACAGTGTCCCTAAGTGTGATGTTAAAAAGTTCCATATATGTTGATATAGAGCTATTACTAAATTCTTTCTACAGTTTTGCATCAAGGCTGAGTCTTGTTTAAAACTGAGTTTTGATTACCTTTTGATGTGCTGGATGGTAGGAGGGCTCTGCAGAGGGATCTGGACAGGCTGGATCGACAGGCAAGGCCAGTGGTGTGAGGTTCAACAAGGTTCAACCCCTAATGCTGCGTCCTGCGCTTTGGTTACAACAATTCCATGGAGTGCTACAGGCTGAGGGAAGAGTGGTTGGAAGACTACACAGAGAAAAACGACCTGAGGGTGCCGGTTGACAGCAGCTGAACATGATCCAGCATGTGCCCATGTGGCCAAGAAGGCCAGTGGTGTCCTGGTTTGGATCAGAAATAGTGTGGCCAGGAGGAACAGGACTAGGGAAGTGCCCATGTACTTGGCACTGGTGAGGTTGCAGCTCAAACCCTGTGTCCAGTTCTGGGCCGCTCCTGATAAGAAGGACATCAAGGTGCTGGAGCAAGTCCAGAGTAGGGAAATGGAGCTGGTGAAGGGTCTGGAGCACAAGTCTGATGAAAAGCAGCTAAGGAGCTGGGGGTGTTCAGCCTAGAGAAAAGGAGGCTGAGGAGTGACTTCATCGCTTTCTACCTGAAAGGAGGTTGTAGCCAGGTGGGGGGTCATCCTATTCTCCCAAGTAACAAGTGTCAGGGTAATTAGGCTCAAGTTGCATCAAGAGAGGTTTAAATTGGCTGTTAGGAAAAATTTCATAATGGGCTTGTCAGGCATTACAACACTCTGCTCAGGGAAGTGGTGGAGTCACCATCCCTGGAAGTATTCAAAAGACCTGTAGATGTGGCACGTGGGGACATGGTTTAGCAGTGGGCATGGCAATGCTGGTTGGACTTAAACATAAACAATTCTATGGTTCTGTATTTGTTACTGTATTGACCATCAGTTTTATTTGATTGCTTTAATAATGTGAAAGACAGCTTGTATTCCTAATATGCTCAAGCCAAAAGATTTGTTCTGTGATAATATATTTTACTGGGAAGCCACATTGGTTAAAACAGTTCCTGTGTTATGTAATTGTTTTAAGACCATTCTGCAAAAACTGATAAGTAAAGGATGACTCCTTTTTATTGAAATTATGTTTTATGTGTTTTAAAAAGATACTTATGAGTAGCCTTGTGCAAATACCTCTTCAGAATGCGATATCAGTCTACCATGACATTCTGCGAGGAAAGTCACTTTCTGAAATTCAGGTGGTAAAAAAAGAGTAAAATAAGGAATGTTATAACCTGCAGGTCCATATGGAGTCTTTTCAAAATTGCACTTTGAAGTATGGTTACTGTATTGGGTCTCATGACAGTACTTTGTTCTAGTAAGTCCAAGTTTTTTGTGAGATTTAGTTATGCCCTTCTCAACACCTTCCTAATGTCACATTACTTGGGTTTCCTTGTTACACTTTCCTTGTTTACACATTACTTGGGTTTCCTTGTTACTCATGACAAACTTATTTCTTGAACTACAGGTCAGAGGGTTCATGTGTTGGCATAATGGCTCCATTTCTAAGGTACTTGTATTGTGAACCATCCCAGTTACGAGAATATGCTGAACTGCGAATGGGTTTACTTAAGGTCTTACTTCAGCCTCATGGGCCAAAGCACAAAGAAGCACCCTCCATGTTGGAATGTGAGATTCTTCATCTTCTGTGTGATTTGATTCCACACTTGCAGGTACAGGTGTTGCCTGACCTTACCTTTTACAAATAGATGATTATTAAAATAGTGATAGTATTATTATTATTATTATTGTCTTTCAGGTGTGCAAATATAGCATTCTCTTCCATTTTCTGTAGGTCTGATTTGTTGATAGTACATAAATCTAAGAAACTGTCTCTTTCTGGTAGAAGATAAAACTTTAATTGTTCAAATCTGATATACCTTTTAAGATGGAAATTGAAACATACTTACCATAATTACTTGCATCTAGTTGCCTGAGTAAACTTAAAGTAAACTTAGAAAGACATTAATGAGAAAATTCTGTTAAATGGGAAGATATTTGTCAAAACCATACCGTTAACTTAAAATGGATACTATTAAAATGAAACGAACTATATAAGAAGAATTATTTAAGTACTTCTATATTGCTTTCTCACTCTTTGTAGCAGAGAGATTAGTGGATCTGAAGATGAAATTTAATCCTTCTGGAATATGCTGAAGGTTTTGAATTTTTTTTAAGTTGCACAGTGATACATAATAGATGGGGCTTAATCTTTCCACACTTAACCCCGTGGTTAGAGGCCTGTGATGTTGGTTAAACTTAAAAGCTCTGCTTTTCCTCGTGCTTTACTGTGTTATCAGTTAATTAAGATATCAGTGATACCTCTTTTTCATACCTATCTACCTTTTCCTTCTTCTTTTGATACTAGGACAACATCTTCAGTTTCAGTCACATTCAGCCAAACATGAGGTGCTTTGGCCTTATTGCTATGGAGCGAGGTTTCATTAATATGAATAATGAAAAGCTAAGTAGGCTTATTATAAGGATATTTGGTAGCATCTTTCTCCTATGGCATTTTACTAGAAGAGTCTTCTTTGTACTCATATCTACTTCTCACAATCATTTGGAAAAAAATATAACTTGTGTTATATGTGTTTATCTTGGTTCGAGTCTATTCCTTACGATGATGGACACACTGACCTTTTTTTAGTCACAGAGAGATTTCTGATTTTGTCTCGATTTTACCTGGACTTCAGTATAACATTGTGTTTTGAATGTATGACCAAGTGTCAGACTTTATAACATTTAGCCATAAGAATGGCACTGAATAAAACTTAAAAAATTAGTTATGAACCTTTCATTCCTTTATACATGTTGGCACTTCTTTTTTTTTAAAGAAATCAGTTGCATATTTTCAAACTCATATTAATACTTGAACATCTTTTTCTTGCCTGAGATACAATTTTCACAGTGGAAGGTACCTCCTTCAAGAAGCCTGCTTGATGGATTATTTTATAATCTGTCAATTCCTTCCTCTTCTCTCTCTGAACTTCAGGTTGTTCTTAGCATAGCTTAATTTAATTCTCTGTGTAATATAAATGCTGAAATGTTTCCCTGTCATTTTGTCGACAGTGTCAACCAAGCTGTCAAAAATACAGCTCATCACCTATAGACTTTTTTACTGATCAGTTCAGTGACATGAGATTTCTGATTAGAGCAGATTATTTATAGAACAAAAAGGTAGTGAAAATCAGAGTGTTACGCTTAATTCTGGCTGCAGAGTTTGGATTGGAACAGTGCATTTGTCTGGAAGTAGAGTTTTCAAGAACAGAAGCACTGTCATTCAACACATGGGGACTTTGAGGCAACCTGCTTGTTGAAACCTTTTTAGCTGGCTTTCAGATATGGTGATACTGCTTTTGGATATCACACTTCAGCTTTTAGTTTTTGTGGTAGTTGGATTGCATGGTGTTCTAGAATCGAGTAACGCCACTGCCTTTCTCTTTTGAGACATACATTAAAATCTTGGTTACGTTACAAAGGAAATATTGTAGACCCAGATGTTTCTGTTATTAGAATATTTACCTGCTTGATGAAATCCCCACACACTTCTTTGTGTTGTTACAGGAAACCCAAAAGTTGAATTAGTTGCTATTGCTTTTGAGTAAAAAGGGATTTTTCTCATCAGCTACCAAGAAATGTTTTAATTCTTTCACATGTTTCTCATTTTACTTCAAAATATCAAATAGCAGTTCATAAATTGTTTTTTTTCAGAGGAGCTGGATAAGGGATTCCTGGTGTTAGTTTATAAATATGTTTCTTCAAAGATTTAGTGCTATTTGCAATAGAAATATAGTAGAGCTAATAGAGCTGATTCTAAATTCTGTGTAGATAGGGAAGGGCAATTAAATCATCATGTGTTTAGGCGTTGTTTTGTTTTAACTGCAGCTTAAAGACTTACTGCAAGTTACAGAAGCCTTGTTTTTCCTACAAGAGCTGTTCCTCAGCCTGCTACGCTATCCTTTGTTTTGGAAAGATCAGTTATCCCAACTTAGTCTGCAACTGTTATGCTTCTGTGAAGTGTGTTTAAATGTAACAGGAGAATGCTCATCTTTGATCTCCCTAATAGAAGACAACTTTGAGCTCTTAAAAGAGGTAAGAGTATATGGCAAAAACGTAAAATAGTTTTATTAAATTTAAAGAACATCACGTTTAAGACAGTAGAGACACTTACAGCTGACATTCATCTGCAGGTGACCAGTGTTGGTGTCAAAAGTTTCTAATTTTTTTCTTGGTTGAATAACTTCAGAAGGTAAAAACTTAACTGGGTCTGTATATATCAATTTATCTCTTAGTATGGAAATTTGTTTAAAGTGAGTGACAACAGTTTGAACAAAGTAACAAAATGTTCTGGTCACTTAGTTAAAATACTGTTTTCACACAGTTATATTCTTTAATGCTCTGTCACTGCATGTGCAGTAACTATGGTTCATGAAGATAATCTTTCAAAGTTTTGATAGTTTCCTATTTGTTCTGTTTAATGTCACTGAGAAACACAGGAGACTGGGAACCTTTTTCTTTTTTCCTTGTAGGTATTTCCAGTGGACCAGTGTATAATTGGGCTAGCGCTTCTACTGCTGCAAACTCCAGAAAGTCAGCAAAAGTCTGTCTTGAGTCTAGGTAAAGCTCTTCACGTGAAAGAGGAATCCACGCTCTTAAAAATGTCTTCATTTCTTCATGTTTATGAAAAAAGCACTGCATTCCTCTGGAGTTGGATTGGGTGGTGAAATGGGGTTTCTTTATAAGCAGAATTTTTCTTGAATTTAAAAAATAATGGCAGTAAATACAAATTTTCCTGCTACACTGACTTTTCCCATTGATGTTACTGTATTTTAAACTCCCTGCTATCTTGGAGCTTATTGGTTTCATTTTTGAGCCAACAGGATCATCTTAGCTGATGTTCATGCATGCTGAGTGGTTTCTTATTACAGGTATTGAGAGCAGGCATGACAATCATGGCAATGTTTAGCTGTGCTTTTGACTCAGCAGTTGTGATTAGGGTAGTTATTCCAGTAAAAACAAAGGTCTACGCTGCATTCCATTTTTGCATTTTTTTGCTGCCATCAGGTACTTTGCTATAACCAACAGAAATGTGTGACTCTCTAACTGAAAAATCACAAAAAAATCTTTTGCCTTTTATGTACATACAGTAAACCTGGGGACCTTTACTTTGCTCAATTGAAGTGTTTTCTGCAAATATCTGTGTCATGCTTAAAGGTAGCAATGTTCATTTCTGTTTTACCTTCTTGACCTTTGTTTTTCCTCAATTTGTCTTAAATAGCCTACAAGCTCCTTTCATGTTCAGAAACCCAGGATATCTCAACCACAGCCCTTACTTTGGTGATGCCTGTGCTACAGATCTTATCTTCCACAGCAGTTGGAGACTGCCTGTCAGGGGATGTTTCTGGAGCTACCAGGCAGCAGCTGGCTGTAAATCTTTTGGGAATATTAAAGGAGGAAGGTGTGAAGGATAAGCAGGAATTGGTAAAGTGATAAAGTTTCTTTCCTTTTTGGGGGGCAGGTAGGGGAGGCATTTAGAAACTTTTCTGCATTAAGCCTGTCTACTTGGGAGAGACTCGGCATGTGTGAACTTCTTTGTGCAATACATTCTATGGGAACGCTTGAAAATATGTATAGTCCATAAAACTAGACTACTGATGAAGTGAAAGTTTGTTTGCTGGATATTGTTTAATTTAGCAAATGAGATTTTTTTTACTTTAAGAGACCATATAGAGTGAAGAATCCACCTGCGTTATTAAGCAAGTAACAGGACTTAGCAGAAATAAAGGTTATATATATTTACTTTGTTTCTTTCAGAATTGCTTATTCTTCATGTCTCTTTTTCTTTACTGCTCTGTGTGACTGTTAGCTACCATTCTTTCTCCCTTGGCTGAAGAGAGTTACAGAGCACCTAAGTGTCAATTAGCAAATTTTGGCTCATTAACCTGAATCTTTTTATATGTCCTATTGGGTATTTTTGGGTTTTAGTTATTTCCTTATGTCCCACTTCTCTGCCATCTATCCATTTATCCCCAGTGTTCCAAGAAAAAGTGACAGCAAATCTCTTTCATCAAGATGTGTCTAGCACCAGGGGTTTGTGTAGAGAGGGTGTGATATGACAAGCTGGAGACAGACATAGTGCCAGTTCTGAGTTCTACCATGTCTCCTTGACCTGGAATCCCCCACCTACTTCATCTTCTATTTCTCCAAATCTGAAAAGGCAAGCCCGTTTGTGCTCCTAACAAAAAACAACTTCTTTTAAATTCACAAAAGCTTACGCTTCTTAGTCTGCTCTGAAAGAATAGACAGTGGGATGGCAGTGGTTACAGCTCACTTCCTTCTAATGGGACTTTTTGTGTGCCAGCCTGTACAGATGCCACTGGAGGTTTGTTTCTGTGAAATATCTTCAAAGTATGTCAGTCCTCAATGCTCTGTGTTACTCGCCCACATGTTTTGTTTTCTGTTGTGTTTTGGAAGCTATTTAAATGTCTTACAAGACTACTGTGTTACTGTACAAGATTACAGTGCATAGTGTTACACTGTTGCACTGGCTTCCTGTAACGGGACTTGGTTGTACTAATTCTGGTATTCTCTGCTTCAGAAAAGCCTGTGAAAACTTTTCTGTTAAGGGCTTAAATAATTTTTGATGACTAAGATTTTGTGTTGGCTATATTACAACTGAAAACAATTGTCTTTGCTGAGAATTCTCTAACAGTCACTTGTGTCTCTCTGATCCTTGCAGTATTCATAGCAACTAGTATGGCAGATCTTCGGTAATTCATGGTTCTCAATGCAAATGGGGAGACAATCATTTTGCCTGATCATTGTTTGTAATAAGTATGCTGATAACCTTTGGTTCTCAACTAAAATATTAAAAAATATTGGCTCTCTTTAATGGTCCCATGATTACAGTCAATTTGTGTTGTAGGATCAAATCAATGCTAAGAGAATAAAATCTTGGTTGAATTATCCTTAGACTTCCTTCACATTGGAAATGGGCAAGAAAAGAGGTAGGAAAAAGAAAGCAAATGCTATGTCCACAGTGAACAAGCTTTGAGCAAGAGTATATAAGAGGAAACATGGTGAAGTTATGGTATATTTTCATAGAATTACAGAACAGCCCAGACTTCAAGATCATCTGGTCTAGCCTTTCATAGGAAATGGAGTGTAGATGAGATTATCTAGGATCCTCTCCAATCACATGTTGAAAACCTCCAGTGATGGGAACTACACCATGTGAATGATTGTTTTCCCTATCAAAAATGTCTTTCTTGTAATGTTGTCCCTGACCCTCTCCCAGGCATCTTGTATCCATTTCCCTTTCTCCATGTGAGACTTTGTGAAGAGAGAGCTTCTGTCCTCTTAGTAACTGCCCTTCAAGTAATGGAAAACAATTACATCCCTCTTGAGCCTTCACTTCTCCAGGGTGAAAAGACCTGACTCAGGGCACTCCTTTGACTCCTCTTCAGTCTGTCCATATCTGGTTGGGAACTGTGGGGGCCAGAGCTGGACACACCACTCCATGTGCATTCTGACAAGCACTGGTGAAGTGAGATGATCACACCTCTCTCTCTCTCTCTGTTAGCAGTGCCCCCACGGATGCAGCTCAGGATCCACTTTGCCTCGGTAGCTGCTGACCTGGTGTCTGTGTGGTGTCTGCTGGGACCCCCAGGCTCCTCTTGGCAAGGCTGTTCCACAGCTCACGTCGTGGCCTGGCTGGGCTCTTCGGTTATGTAACCCAGGTGCAGGACTCTGCACTTGTCTTGGTTGAGCTTTACACAGGTCTTGTGGCCCAGTCTTCCAGGCTGTCTCGTGTCTCCCTGCTGACGTGTCCACATCAACACCCAGTTTAGTGACACAGCAAATGTGGTGAGGGTGCTTTTGGTCCCATCATCCAGATCATTCATGGAGATGTTACAATGTGGAGCCTGGTACTCCTCCCTGGGAGGTCTGACTTGTGACAGGCTGCCAGCCTCAGTAAAACACATTGATCAGGAGACAAGGAAGTATTGAGAACCTCTGTCTTGCCAGCATTATGAGTAACATTTTCCCTGCCCTGTCTAGTAATGGGTCTGTGTCTTCCCTGGGCTTCTGCTTTACTGCGTATGTATCTGATCAGCCATTTCTTCTTTTTCTTGCTGTCTCTGGCCAATTCCAATTCCAGCTGAGACCTGACCTTCATGTGTGTGCAACCCTGCAAGCCCTAGCAAGGATCTTGTAGTCCCCAGTGGGTACTTGGCCACTTTTCCATTGAGGGTGTGTTTCTTACTTTACTTTTCACAGCACTCAAAAGTTACGTGTTCTTTAACGGTTTTTTGTTTGGTTGGGGTTTTTTTGCATTGATGGTAGTGGGGAATTTTTCTGCCTTCAGCGCCATGGTTTTGAAAGTTAGGATGGGGCTAGGCCTTCATGTAGGCTTTGCCACTGAGGGATTTTATATTTGTATATATATGTCTGTGTATGTGTATATATGTATATATGCGTGCATGTATACACACACACACATATATATATTTGTGTTGATAGACTGAAATTTTGTACATAACTCGCTTGATTAGAGTGCAGCAATAAAATAAAAGTGCAATCATAGCCTGTTTTCATGCAAATGAAATAAAGGGAGAAAGGAGTGAGTACAATTATGTAGTAAAACCTTTTGGGCATGTAATGTGGAATGGGAAATATCAATATAATATTTTGGGCACTACCAATTTTAGCAGTTTTTCCCAGGCACTTAAAAAAATATAGGAGTCAAAACAAATGACAACACCACCACCACCACCACAAACACAAAAAAAACCCCACAAACAAACAACAAAAAACTTTCATAGCCTGATCTTGATTTCAAGACCTGTTATCTTCTACAGGCAGGCAACTAAACAGTACATCTTATGAATCCTGAAACTCTTATTAGCTCACTGTATGTCCATGGAAAAAGTTTAAATACTTTTTTCAATAAATGGCATTATCACGTCTTTATCCCGAAGAGATTTTTGGCTCCAAGTGATCTTGCCAGCCAGAAGAGATAGCACTTTGGATTGCTGTATTTTTCACATACAGTAGTTGTAATGTGTAAGTAATGTAATAAACTAATTTTAATGTAATTTTTAAGAAGTAATACAGGGGCATTCTACCTTCCATTAGCCAAAATATATTTACATTGAGTCAAACTATGTGATTAAAATGAAGTTCTGCAGTAGAATAGTTTTTGCCACTCAAAGTCTCTTTTTCCCTGGTTATTTAAAGCTGAGTGGGCCCTAGCTCTTGGATTCCGAATTGCTATTTTAATGTTCATTTGGAGATCTCTTCTCAAATCCTTTCTTGACCTGATCTTTATATAAATGTTCTTCACCTGATCACTGCCTGCTAACTACTGTCTTGATAAAGAAAATATATTTTCTAAGGAAGTAAAGAATTTGTGGGAAAGAGATTTCATGTCTTCTATTAAACTTTCCTGTTTTAATGAAAAACTTTGAACTTTATTTACGGGAGCTTTAAAATATAAATACCCTTATGTATATAAAAATCCAACTTAAGGGAGTTTTTCATTTGTATTTTACAACTTTCCTGCTGCTAAATAGTATCTTCCGTGACTGCAATACTTAGCAAAAAGGTTATATTTCTATATGAAGAAAGTCTGTGGAGGGGTTGGCGAAGATGTTGAAAAATTGTACAATAGTATATTGCACAATAGCATATAACCCCTTTATTCCTGGTTAATGCCTAGTTTTGTACCCTACGGTGCTTAGTACAAATGCCAGAAGTTAGTGTGGCCTTGTGTTCACTCCTTATGTCTGTGACTAATGAGTTGTGTTCCAGCTAATACTTCCTTATTTATTTTTATTAGTGATTAATGTGTACTAGCTGATATCTTAGTTTTGAGAAGAAAGGTTCTGTATCAGAGCAAAGAATGATAAGAGGAGTACATAATGGCTTGATGAGGTATTTGAGGTACTCTGAGGGAGAAAAGATTCATCAGAAGATCCATATCCAAACAAGTCCATGGAAATAGTTAGTATATTCAAAAATGTGGTGAATATGTATTAGTTTCAGGAATATAACCCAGTCTGTTAGGTTACTGAGCAGGAATGCTTTGAGGAGAATTCCCCATATATCCAGGGATGCTAATAAAGTAATGTCAGCTTTCTAACCTAACAAATCGGATAGTTTAATTCCCTGTTTTCAGTGATACAACTGTAGAATATTTGTTCTGAGAAGCAAAGCAGTTAAACAAAAACGGTAAAGTCAGATTAACTTAAACTGTGGTATTAAGTACTATTAAGAGTTAAGACAGTTTTTAAAAATAATGTAGATAATAGTTAAAATTCTGTGATTATTCTGTCATTGTCAGAAATGTAACTTTTTAATGTACTCCTGAATTACTACGCCCACTTTAGTGGGGAAGTAGCACTACAGTTACCACCAAGAATAGGAGTGATGGATGTCAGATAAAATGGGAACTCCTGAGTAGGGAATTGCCAACCCATTGAAACATCTGTAACACGAGAATTCATATAAAAGATTTTGAAAAAATGTATCACAGTTTGTTGTTTATATTTATTACATTGGGACCATAAAAAAGTGTTTTGGATGTGAAAATTGTTCTTTCATGGTATCTTATTTGTTTGATTGAGACTTTTATTTGTCTCACTTGTTCTCAGGTGTCCTACAAACTCCTTTTCCCCATAACCAGCTCTTACACTTCATTGTATACAACCTGGAAGATCATGGAGCTCATGAAAGAGAAGTCTGCAGTTACTAAATGGTTATCTTCAGTGAAGTCACTGCTACCTGTTAGCAATCAAGTCCCTGCCCATGTTTTTCTTTTGTTAGCTTTTCTACTGATCCAAGAAAATGGAGACAGTCTTCGTGATGTGCTCCAGGCTACAACAGAAATAGCCAAGGCTGATTGTTCTCAGGTAAAGACTTATTTTTAGTGGTTTGGGATTTTTTTCAGGAATTGGGTTGGATTTTGCAGCCTGAGAGGGGCAAGGCTGCCACAGCTTCGTGACCCAGGTATGACAAGTGCCAAGGCTATACCTGCATTCCCAGTAGGTACAGTACAGGCTCCTCCAGCAGCAGTGCATAGATGGTCAGAGTGTTGACAACATGCCCTCTGGATCCCAGTCTCACCAGCTGCTGGCATCTGGACACTGCAGTAACTGATGCAGACTGCCCCTCATCCTGCACAGGCATGTGCACACATATACCCTCAGCTCGCTGGAATTCACTTTCTGTGTGTCACTTAGAGCAAAATATGTATTATGTCTCTGTTTTGGAGTATTTTTTGGTTGTTCAGACTTAGGAAGGAGACTGGCTTATTTGTTGATATTACCCAAGTATGAAAACACAGTATGAGGAAGCTGAAAAGAGGCTACCAAATAATTTCTAACTACTGGTGGCCTTGTGAATTATTCTCTCTGTTCTTTTGTGGGACTGAAAGACTGCCAAGTCCCTTGTGGCATCTATGTTCTTACTTCTTAGAAATATGTGCATGGTCTTTGTCAGCTTCAGCACTGAATTGAAGCTAGAATTATCCAGGATGCTTAAACCTATCTATATAATCTGGAAGGATAAAGGGGGTTATCTGGAAACAGCAACATAATACAGAAGGCATTGTACAGAAACAACCGTAACTTAAAATAGGGAGGAGAGAAGTGTTGATTAAGCTTTATTTTATGCCATAAAGACAGGTCTTATTTCCTTTGGGATTTTTTAAAACTGCTTTCTTCTCCTAAGAGTTTGCATGTTCTACGGCACAAGAGTTAAAAAAAGTTACGATTTTGACTGTATTATTTAAGTATGTGTTGGAAAGCTGATAGCATAAAATCTTATCTCCAGGAAAAAAAAATCCTTTAATAAGCAGTCAGGTTAAAAGTAGGATTGTTTTGCTGGAATATAACACTTTTTATCTCCTACAAGCCATGTAAACCTCAAGAGGAAGGATGCAGAGCTAATCAATGAAAAGGGAAAGAATGTAAAACTGAGAGGCAATGAAAACTGTGATCTGAGCATGACAATGTGATCCTAAGCTAGAAGTCAGAAATGAGTCTTCCAGATATATTTCCTCTTGTAACTGACACAGTTTTTTGAGGGAAGACACAAAGCTTAAGGAAACGTTTAGATGTTTTGTTAACCAACTTTTTTCGGTTTTTTGCAAATAGTTATTAAAACTTCATTTTCTCACTTAAGTAGGAAGTACCTAACTGTGTTGAAAGGTCAGGAGTAAGCAAAATGAATTGCACTTCTGTGTAAAAGCAGAGCTGTACTGATATATAACCTGGGTATCTCTTCTTTAACTTAGTTTTTTCTTGAAAATGTTTCTGTAAGTCAGTTTTCAAAACTATTATGAGTGGTACAGCTCAACTATGAGTAGTTTGACATGCCCACTAAATAGTTTGTATCCAGGGATCCAGGTCCCAGTCCNAAATGTGGTGAATATGTATTAGTTTCAGGAATATAACCCAGTCTGTTAGGTTACTGAGCAGGAATGCTTTGAGGAGAATTCCCCATATATCCAGGGATGCTAATAAAGTAATGTCAGCTTTCTAACCTAACAAATCGGATAGTTTAATTCCCTGTTTTCAGTGATACAACTGTAGAATATTTGTTCTGAGAAGCAAAGCAGTTAAACAAAAACGGTAAAGTCAGATTAACTTAAACTGTGGTATTAAGTACTATTAAGAGTTAAGACAGTTTTTAAAAATAATGTAGATAATAGTTAAAATTCTGTGATTATTCTGTCATTGTCAGAAATGTAACTTTTTAATGTACTCCTGAATTACTACGCCCACTTTAGTGGGGAAGTAGCACTACAGTTACCACCAAGAATAGGAGTGATGGATGTCAGATAAAATGGGAACTCCTGAGTAGGGAATTGCCAACCCATTGAAACATCTGTAACACGAGAATTCATATAAAAGATTTTGAAAAAATGTATCACAGTTTGTTGTTTATATTTATTACATTGGGACCATAAAAAAGTGTTTTGGATGTGAAAATTGTTCTTTCATGGTATCTTATTTGTTTGATTGAGACTTTTATTTGTCTCACTTGTTCTCAGGTGTCCTACAAACTCCTTTTCCCCATAACCAGCTCTTACACTTCATTGTATACAACCTGGAAGATCATGGAGCTCATGAAAGAGAAGTCTGCAGTTACTAAATGGTTATCTTCAGTGAAGTCACTGCTACCTGTTAGCAATCAAGTCCCTGCCCATGTTTTTCTTTTGTTAGCTTTTCTACTGATCCAAGAAAATGGAGACAGTCTTCGTGATGTGCTCCAGGCTACAACAGAAATAGCCAAGGCTGATTGTTCTCAGGTAAAGACTTATTTTTAGTGGTTTGGGATTTTTTTCAGGAATTGGGTTGGATTTTGCAGCCTGAGAGGGGCAAGGCTGCCACAGCTTCGTGACCCAGGTATGACAAGTGCCAAGGCTATACCTGCATTCCCAGTAGGTACAGTACAGGCTCCTCCAGCAGCAGTGCATAGATGGTCAGAGTGTTGACAACATGCCCTCTGGATCCCAGTCTCACCAGCTGCTGGCATCTGGACACTGCAGTAACTGATGCAGACTGCCCCTCATCCTGCACAGGCATGTGCACACATATACCCTCAGCTCGCTGGAATTCACTTTCTGTGTGTCACTTAGAGCAAAATATGTATTATGTCTCTGTTTTGGAGTATTTTTTGGTTGTTCAGACTTAGGAAGGAGACTGGCTTATTTGTTGATATTACCCAAGTATGAAAACACAGTATGAGGAAGCTGAAAAGAGGCTACCAAATAATTTCTAACTACTGGTGGCCTTGTGAATTATTCTCTCTGTTCTTTTGTGGGACTGAAAGACTGCCAAGTCCCTTGTGGCATCTATGTTCTTACTTCTTAGAAATATGTGCATGGTCTTTGTCAGCTTCAGCACTGAATTGAAGCTAGAATTATCCAGGATGCTTAAACCTATCTATATAATCTGGAAGGATAAAGGGGGTTATCTGGAAACAGCAACATAATACAGAAGGCATTGTACAGAAACAACCGTAACTTAAAATAGGGAGGAGAGAAGTGTTGATTAAGCTTTATTTTATGCCATAAAGACAGGTCTTATTTCCTTTGGGATTTTTTAAAACTGCTTTCTTCTCCTAAGAGTTTGCATGTTCTACGGCACAAGAGTTAAAAAAAGTTACGATTTTGACTGTATTATTTAAGTATGTGTTGGAAAGCTGATAGCATAAAATCTTATCTCCAGGAAAAAAAAATCCTTTAATAAGCAGTCAGGTTAAAAGTAGGATTGTTTTGCTGGAATATAACACTTTTTATCTCCTACAAGCCATGTAAACCTCAAGAGGAAGGATGCAGAGCTAATCAATGAAAAGGGAAAGAATGTAAAACTGAGAGGCAATGAAAACTGTGATCTGAGCATGACAATGTGATCCTAAGCTAGAAGTCAGAAATGAGTCTTCCAGATATATTTCCTCTTGTAACTGACACAGTTTTTTGAGGGAAGACACAAAGCTTAAGGAAACGTTTAGATGTTTTGTTAACCAACTTTTTTCGGTTTTTTGCAAATAGTTATTAAAACTTCATTTTCTCACTTAAGTAGGAAGTACCTAACTGTGTTGAAAGGTCAGGAGTAAGCAAAATGAATTGCACTTCTGTGTAAAAGCAGAGCTGTACTGATATATAACCTGGGTATCTCTTCTTTAACTTAGTTTTTTCTTGAAAATGTTTCTGTAAGTCAGTTTTCAAAACTATTATGAGTGGTACAGCTCAACTATGAGTAGTTTGACATGCCCACTAAATAGTTTGTATCCAGGGATCCAGGTCCCAGTCCTTGTAAATTAATTATTCTCTAGGAAAAGGGTAGGTAAGACATACCCTGTTGTGGAAACCTATCTTTGAATTCTGATCCAAAGTTTTCTTCTTGTGCCTAGCCAGCTGTATAAAAATGACCAGGATAACTCCAAGTCTTTTATAGTGGATTTCTGTTTTTGCAGACTTTCTCTAACCTGTTTTGTTGCATTGGGTCTTTGAGTTGGATGATGAATCAGTGCCATATTACAGGAAGAGGAAAGGAATAATGCTTTGTTTATTACCTATTTGATGTAATTGTTCAAAATTCAGTTTACCAGTCATAGAAGAAAAGCAGTAACTTGCTGAAAAAATACTGCTGAACTAATACGGTATCTGAGCAGAATGGCCTGAAGCCTGACTGTAGGGAATGACTGTTTTGAATTTCATTGGATTACCACTGACTTTAAATGAACATGTTTAGTGACAAATCAAAGAGCAAGTCAGCAAAATTACTGAAGCTTTAGACAGATACAGGGAGAATAATTTAACCTGAAGCTGTTTATGTTTAGCATTATATGAGTGGGTTTTTCTGCTTTGTTCTTATTTTAAGCCAAAGCTTTTGTACACCAATACAGTAAGTAAGATTAATGGACATATCCTGTTGAGCCAACAATGGTGGTCAGACTACCTTAGAATTGAGAAACCTTTCAGGCTTATGAAAAAGTCCTCCCTGGCACTGGGAAGCATGGCTTGTGTGCAAAGGCAATGAGAAGGTGAAGTTCCGACTTCATCATATTTTTTGTTTCCCTTGCGATCAGCAGAGGGCCATGTGAGTTAGAAACCATTGCTAAAATGCAGACCTCAAACCCTGATTTGATGATGCTTTCTTACTGACTCACATTTTGTCAGCTAATAAGGCATGTAGATGGAAAACTTTTAGTGTGTAAGATTACTGTGGGCTTTACAACACTTTTCTGCAAAATATGTAACATAATCAGGCATCTTTTTAATAGTATCACATAAAGCAATCAATATAATTGGTAATATAGCAGATGTTCTGCTAAGTAGAATTTGAAAATTTGGTGTGGGAAGAATAGTGTACTTTATTGGGATGATGTTTCTGTTCCTAGTCCTCAGTTAAGTGCAGCCAAGGACACCATATTCTCCAATTAGCAATATCTAATGCATTTCTATCTTTTAAATGACATATTTTACTTAAAAGGATTTTAATGCTTTGAAACTTGAACTTACTGTCTGGCTCATTTGAACTTGGCATCCCCTGGCATCTGTCTTGTTTCTGACAAGTTATTTTAGTTCTGAGTCTTCCTAATGGCTCCATGGAGATTATTACAGTGTAGCACTGCACTGAAAGATTATCACATTGTTTCTCATAGGTTCAATGCTCTGTCTAAGGCGGGAAGAATTACCTTAGACTTGTCTCATCTTTTTCTTGTAATAACAGTATGGAGAGAGAAAGCATTGAAGCTCCTGAATGGAGGAAATAACTGATTACTTTAATAAACTCAGTCAGCAGTGTGATGGCAACTAACACTTACATATTGATGGCAGAGTTACACTTTGGGAATTACTATATTTGGTTCTGTGTTTTATTCAGTTCCACATAAATAAACGGTGCTTTATAAAAGATGGTGAAAGTAAGTGGTTGGAATGTAAGTTAAGAAAGTTGTTTTCTAACACCAAATTTGTTATACATTTTGAGTCTTCAGTTCCTTAAGGCACTTTCTGAAGGATGCAGTGGAAGGTGGTGTGCAGCATAGTAGTTAGAAGGCTGTTCTGAAGAAGCAGCAAGTCAGAGGACAAGTGTGGAAAGAGGAAAACAAAAAGTGGCTGTTAAGCCCAATCTTATTTTTAAACAGTCACATCTGTATTAACTTGAATCTGCTCATTTGGTGTTAGCAGCACTTAAACACTCGGTTTAAAAACAGATATTTGTAGCAGGCATAACAGGTATATTCTGAATTCTTTGAATCTATGAATCATGTCCAAATCAAAGTGAACTTGGGCTAGAAGTTTACTAGCTACTACTTCAGCATTTAATGTTGCAGAAGTTAAGTTAAATGTCTAAAGGGCAAAATTAAGAAGTGTCCACCTTGGAGCCGAACTGTGAACTACCTGTACTCCAGCAGAATATATAGAAATGCTGAGATGGCATGGTGAATCATAAAGCATAAAATGAATTCTGTTGTGGGGTTTTTTATTGTTGGTTGTTTCAGGTTTTTTAAGTGATCTAGATGGTCACGATTTCTGCTGATAGTGGCATTCTGTTTCTTAGTCATACACAAAGGAACACAGTGGCTGTAGCTGTGGATAGTGAACTGAAAAGCTACAGGTGATTGCTGTGCAAAATCTGAGTTGAAGAATTGTATTTCAAAACAGTCAGAGAGAATGTGCATCAAGAATGCCATCCTCATTGCTTTTGTGTTCATTCCAGCTCTTCACAGCTAAGAGTTCACTAACAGTAGCTCCCATTTTCACACTGAATGTTGTTTTTGTAAGGAATCAGTTGTCTCTGAAGTAAACTGATGGAGCACTTAAAAAGCATTGCTAGGTTTAAAAATAATTACTGTAACTGATCTTGCAGACATTGTTCTGGTTATGCTTTATTTTTGGTTTGGGTTTTTTTTCCTTACCCTGTTATTTCTCTACGTGTATCTTGTCTTTCCCCACTGAATAAAAGCCTTTTTATGATGCGAGATTAACGATTATATTATATTCTGCTAATGCAGAAGCATTTTTGGAGCAGTGATTTTGGACTTTCACTAAGGAAAAAAGTCCAGGAGAATTTTTAAAGTCTAAAAAATGAAGAGTAGTGCATGGGCTGTTAGGCTTTCTGAAGTCAAATTGCTGCACAGGCTGCAGAGACACTTAAGAAAGGTATAATATAGTCCTTCTAATTGGATGAATTGTCTTGCACAAAAATTATTATTACACTGTGAAATCCTTACTGTGCTGCAAGGAGAAGTTAAATCATCTGACTGAGGTCACTGGTGAATGTAGCACAAGATCTGTTACTGTTATTTGAGGATTTTGCGTCTATAGAGGACATGTATTCTTTTATGGTCCTTCAACTGCTGGAATGAACTATTTTAGTGGTAAATGATACCTTCTGGGATATTTATCGGAAGAAGCATAATTTTCTATTCTTTGGGGTTTGGGAGTGCGTTAATACCCAAAGATGTAAAATACATTTTTATTTGTGTAGAAAACATGTTTAAGGATATGATGAATTGAATTGTCTCGTTCAGATGGTGCCTGATGCTTTTTTTGTTTGATTGATTATGTAAACTTTAGTGAGTAGCTGTAGGGAAACAATCATGTCATAGTTTGAGCTTGTGGACAGACTCTTCATGATTGTAACTTACTGATTAGGATCCTGCTAGAGTACATGAAACTTTTTGAGAAAACCTAGCTTGTGTTTTCTGAAAAGTGCTTCAGATTTTTGAGAGAAATTTATTTTACAGTTTTATAAACAGAAACTTAGCTACATTTATGCACTTACCTGAAAAACTGGTTCCTTCATTTGTCTGAATTGTCCAGTAGTTTTGTCTTGCTCGTTGAAGCAAGAAATGCCAGAGTACTGTATTCTTTCAGAAGCCTTTTCATTTCAGTGTCTTGCCTACTGGACAGCTAGGTTGATGGTTGATCTTCCAAAATTGAGCACAGAAATGGAACTTGCTATCCTCCCTTAGCTTGTGCTTTTGAAGAAGTACAGCTGTCCTATAGCTCAGAAAAAAGAACTCAGGGCACCAAATGGCAGAGGATGCTTCTCAGGTATATTTTTCAAATAATACCATTTTGTATCACGTGTTTAGTTTTATTTTAAAAGGGAAAATTGTTGAGAAACCTCAGCATAATTTTTGTGATGCAAATTATTTTTAAAATCAAAAACCATGATTTTGAAACCATTTTCAGATTCCTAATGATAGACTTGACGTAGCTTCTGCATCCTCTGGTACCATGGGGAAGGCAGAAGGCAGTGTTGACAGGCAGCATGCCTCCTACTCTGAAGCTGTTTCCTGCCTACTGGGAGCTGGTGAATTGTCGTATCAGTTTTGTGGAGCTGTTACAGCCTTGATGAACATGTAGCATAAATTTAGTATTGAAATTAATCCCAGCACTGTTTGTCCATTATATTAGGGTGATTGAGAGAGGAGCAGCTTTGCTGAAGAGAACATTTTGGAGTTTTTCCTAATCTTACAATTGAAATAGGCAGTTCAAAACAAACAGACTGTAAAGGATAATACTTTTAAAGAAGTCTCTCTGTCTTTACAGTAGCATGTGCTTAAACGTTTCCTTAAAATTTCACAAATCAAACTTAGTATGTGTTGACTAGATGTTAGCGTAAAAGTTGTTGTAGAACTTTGATTTAATATGTTTACTGTAGAATAAACTTCGTGAAAAGATAATTAATGTAGACAGAGGACTTGTAATGAGCTTCCCATCACAGCTGATGAAGACTGGGCTTAAGCAGACAAACTTTAAAGGAATTGAATGCTATTATAACTAAGGATTATGAATGTAATTTATTTTGAATATGTTTTGGTCTCACTGCTCATGTACAGTCCAGTGTAGATGCAACTGAGGCAAATGAAGGAAGTAGTCTAATGACTAGAGAGCTAGCTTACGATGAAATGGAGTTGCCCAAGAACCTGTCTCTGGCGAGTGTAAGGGATACTGTGGTCAGAGATGGGAACTAAGCAATTTAGGTAAGGATGTTGATAGTTACAATGACATATCTGTCATCTCTACTGCCGTCCATTGTAGCCTATTTGCCCAGCACAGCATTTATCAAGGATAGATATGGTTTAAAGAATTGACAAAATACCCGTATCCTCTGAGCTGAGAGCCTTCCAATTATTCTGCTGCATACCAAACTTTTAGGTCATTTTATCAGAAGGCATTTCTTCCCTACTCATATGTGTTAACAGTTGTGTGAAAAACTTATGTATCAGTGGATCACTGGAGGAGCATATGTGACCTCCTTGAGAATTTTGGAGTTGAACATGGTGATGCAGGTTGCTATGTTATGGTTAATGATCCCCCTTACCCCAAAGATACCAAATGCCCACTGCTTACTCATTACCCTGCAGTTTACCTTGTATCATTCAAAGATTTAGGTAACAGTAGATCAGGTGATGTATTTTTTTCTTGACGCTCTTGGTGCCCAGAAATAAAACTGCTTTCCTCTCTCAAGTCTCCTATCAAGGTTACTTTTTGTCTACCTGTATTATTTGGTTTCTGCACAATCTCCCCATTTGGAGAGATTAATTTGGTTAAATTAATCTAGGGCTTAATTCAACCAAAACAGGTTCTTAATTTGAGGATGTTGAGCCTTTGGCACTCAAGTCTTCTTTTGGGTTCTCTTTAATCAGGAAATAATTTTAGTTTTCTTCCTGTATACTAATGTATATAGTTTTCTCTCAGGCAGTGCTGTTGTCCCTTTGGCACGTGGGTAAAGTGGGGAAATACAACTTCATTGTGCACAGACTAGCTTAAACAAATCATTACAGTCAGGCAGTGGGAAGAAAAGGTTGGGCAGCAAATTAAATCTCATGTTTTGAATGCAGGTTTCACTTTTCTGTGTTTCAGTATTAATGCAGACATCTTACTACTGAATTGTAACTGTGACCAGAATTTACATTAATCAGTTCTGTCATGTGCTAGAGAAGTGGTATAACTTACTTCCTCTATGCCCTTTTCTACTTCCAAAAATATCATGACAGCTGGGAACATCAGTGTTTTCAACACTGTTTTTTTGACAAATAATTGCCAACAAGGTACTGTGAAGAAACTTATTTCTAGCCTAGCCAGAATTAGGATACAACGGAAGCTGTGAAACTGTCCAACTTTTCTTAAATCCAAAAGTTTGAAAGAAAGGGGAGGGAGGTTGCCAGTGAGAAGTTGTTTTCATTTTGGGTGTGAAAAACCCAAATGAAATGAAATGCAAGTAATCAAATGAATACTACCCGAAATTCTCAGCCTCATTTATTGAGTGTGCTTTGAAATATTTACATAAAGCCTGTCCTCTTTCTAAGCAAGGAATATGATGATGACTGATTCTATAGTGTGGGGGTGCCAGGGAGGATGGCTTTTGTTGGCGTGGGGCCCTGGGGAAGATGGCTGTACCCCAGGTCTGGCAGGGGGCAAAACAATAGAGCAGGAGACAAATACAGAACAGGAGGTGAGGCAAAAGTAAGATAGTTAGCAGGAGATTAGGCAAAGAGGTTGTAATCAGTAGCTGCTTGAGATGCTAAAGATGTAATCCTAGAAGCTGGAGTTTGTAGTTGTTGAACTGCTAGTTTTGGAACAGTATAGAAGATGTGCTTTGTACAACAGAAGTTGGGTTTGCATGTACCCGGTGGAGTCCTGTTTCAATCACCGACACTATAGAAGGTAGACAATAACCTTGAGAAGTAGAGGAGGAAGATTAGTCAATTTCACAAAAATCTGGAAATTTTTTAGTTTATAAAAGGATTTATTCTATTTAAGAATGTCAATTACTATTTAGAAAATGGAAAAAAATAATGCTATATGATTAATTCATTAGGTGGTAAATGCACATTCCAGAACTTAGTTTAAGTTTGTGGAAGCACAAAATGAGATTGCTTAACTGTAAAGATAGTGATGTTTTGTAGAACAAACAATATTTTCTTTTGGTCTGTGATTTGGAACCAGAACAGAGCCAAGTATCAAAAATCCAAGAGTACTTGAATTATTAATTATTACTCTTCCTGTGGACTGAGACAGATCTTTTTACAGTAAAAAATGTTATCATCTGCTCATGTAAAAATGCATGTTGAAACAAATGCTATAGCAGAATTTTCTAGGTATTTTTTAACCAATATCTGTATAAACCACTCACATTTATATATATATTTGTGTGTGTGTGTGTGTGTGTATGTGTATATATATGTGTATATATATATACAGTATATATACAAATAGCATATGTATTTGTGTGTGTTTGTGTTTTAAGTAGTCATAAAACCAAATTTTATGAAAAATGAGGATGTCATGAGTAGATTTAATTTAAGATTAGATTTAATCACACAATGATAAGAAGGTGCATGAGAAAAAACTGTAGCACCTGCAGGTGTAAAAATACTGAAAATCTGATTTAAAAGGGAATGAAGATAAATAAGTCTCCTTTTCTTTATTGTCACTTCAGCAGCAGCCCTGTGGAAGTTTTGTACCATATAGTAAAGAATGCAGTGAATTATATTGTATTATATGGGAGGTCATATATACAGGCAAAAAAAGAAACACACAAAAGATATGAGTTTTTAATATGTTGGGATAAGTTCACTGTCTTTTGTAAGGTGTCATGTTGGCAAACTTGGCAAATTCCAATTTATTTCGTACATTTGTTCTATTTTAGGTCCCAAATCTGATCCCAGTTTTGGTATTTAAATTGGGAAGACCTTTGGAGCCTGCACTTTACAGGGACATATTGTATACGTTGCCTACACTCGGTGTACATAAGGTCAGAATGAAAAATTTTTAGTAAAATGAAAACTGTATCAATAAAAAGTTGTATATTTATAAAAATTATTTAGACTAAGCAAACAGTTAAGCTTGCTTAACTGATTTTAAGCTTCTCCATTACTTCATAACATTTTGGATGGGATATGATGTTTGCTTTAAAGTGTAATGCACATTACGCTTTACTTTCTGCACTATATGATCATTATATATGTCATGAGAGGATGTTGTTCTTTGGAAAATGACTTTCAGTTTATTTCTGATATTCCAGTTGGATGGTTATTTCCTGGTCATACTTGTTTGTAAAATAATGATTTGTAGATTAGTCTTTGTCCTTGGACATATAAAATAACAACAACACTTGGTTAAAAATTTCTTTCAGGTTTGTGTAGCTCAGATTCTACGTGCCATACACATGCTGGGGAGTACACCAAAGCTCAGAGCAATTGCCTCACGGCTGATGACATCATTATGGGAAAGACAGGTTAGAAAATCCTTGTAGTGTCACTGTAATAGGTCGAGATGAAAAACTTCATTAACTCTTAAGCAAGGAAGAAAATAATTTTGGAGCATTGCTGCTACTAGTATGTAATTATCAGCACTATAAAATAAATGGTGTTAATGGTGCCTATTCTGACCTTGTTCTAATGGAATATTTCAATAGTATGTCTTTCACGAAACTTTCTTTTCATTTCATGAGATCTCAAACTGGGATTAGAAAAAGAAATTATTTGAAGTACAGCTTTCTGCTTTTCGTTATGTGCAGTAAGAGCAAGACCTTAGTGTTGTGGTTTAACCCCACATAGTACCTACTATGCAACCATTCACTCACACCCCTACCAGCAGTGAGACCGGGGAGAAAATCAGAAGGGTAAAAGAGAGAAAACTGGTGGATTGAGATAGACAGATTAATATGGAAAACAAAAGCTGCGCACACAGGCAAAACAAAACAAGGAATAGATTCACTGCTTTCCATGGGCAGACAGGTGTTCAGTCATCTCCTGGAGAGAGATCACATGTAATGGTGACTTGGGAAGACAAACGTCGTCACTCCAAATGTCTCCCCCTTCCTCCTTCTTCCCTCCAATTTATATCATGAGCATGATGTTATGTGGTCTAGAATGTCCCTTTGGTCAATTTGGGTCACCTATCCTGGTTGTGTCTCCTCCCAACTTCACAAGCACCCCCAACTTCCTCACCAGCATGGAGTATGAAAAGCAGAAAAGGCCTTGGCTGTGTGTAAATCCTACTCAGCAATAACAAAAACATCTCTTTATTATCTACCCTGTCTTCAGCACAAATCCAAAACACAGCCCCATACCAACCACTGTGAAGAGAATTAACTACCCCAGCCAAAACCAGCACAAGTTATATGACAATCATTTGCTTCTTGTTTTTTTAAAGATGCAATAGAGACCTGGTCTGCAAAAGCCAGTTAGATCTCAATGTAGCATTAGAGTCCAATAATGAAAAAAAGCAAAATATAGTATGCAATAATAAAAATCCAAGTGGTATTTAGAAGTCCTGCAAAAGTGCTACCAATTGAAAATCCTGTCACAGTCTTGAAGGTGTGATGATAATTTTTAAATGAAATCTTTTCTAGGATCGAATTTACCCAGAACTGCAGAAGTTCTTGGCGATGTCTGATATGCCCTCTGTGTCTGTTGACAAAGATGTTCAGTGGGAAAAGCTGATTGCTAAAGCTGCTTGTATAAGAGATATATGTAGGCTGAGGTAAGCGCGAGTGTTACCCATCTTACGTCTTTGTAAACGAAGACAGTTGATTTCAGAAAAGCTGTATCATTGTTTTTACTTATTCTGTTACATTAATTGTGAGTAATATTTTTCTAGTTGAGACACTGACTCAGCCATTGCTAATCTGAGCAGCTTCTAAGTTTGGACTTTTCTATTAAGACTAATAGAACACACATATAAACGCCGTTAAAATTAAATGGCCTTCATCCTGGAACAAAAGATGCATCCTATACTGATCGGGGATAGAAATTTCAGGCATAACACTTCAAGTTAAAAAAAAAGGAGAGATGAAACAATAGAAAAAACAGTGAATGGTCTCTCTTTTGATCTGTTCAAAGAAAGATGGAATGTTTTTTTCTGAAACCCGTATTTTGTCACATGCACATTTTTGGTCTTTTTTCAGATATAATACCACAGAACACTGTTGTGCAAGTGTAACTGGATGATACATTGAACCTTTCCAGCTTTAGCAATCCATGAATATCAGTAATTGATAATAATTTAAAGTTCCTGTAAAGAGTAATTTTAAATGCATTGGTATTTACTTCCTGGTTTTATGTGCACAATATCATCTTTTCTATTTGTCACTTATCTTGGGTTCCAGTTTTCACTTTCCTTCTTGAAGGTCAACTACTAACAGCTGAGAAGATTAATATATTTTTTAAGCTTTAACTAAAAAACCAAGGTCCTAAAGAAAATACCTTTACCTTTACCTCTTCAACCTTCTTCCATTTTGCCAAACAGTATTTTTCAAGAAATTTTTTAAAAGTGAAAGCAAGACAAAAATCTCAATGCACCTGAATACTCTTTTTACCAGGTAAATGGTGTAGTTGGAGTTCAGGTGTATGCACATTCTTCATGCATTTAGAAATTATTTGGAAGAAAGTGTGAGCAAATAGATAAGTCACAATTTACCATGTGTTAAGTCACCTACCAGGTACCATTTACCAGAATCTCTTGCAGAGATGAGGAACTGTTGATCACCTTGCCCACCACAACCCAGTAAAACTGAATGGATAGTTAAAGACTGGAAAGCTAAAGCAGCCCATGCAGTCATGAGGGAAAGACAAAGGGCATTGCAGCAGAAAAAAACCCCAGAAAAACGTAGCTATCTGGTGTAAGAGGGACAGAAAAATTTTGGTGCCAGAATCTCCACCAATACACAGTAGTGACTACTTGCAGGAGACTGCAACAAAGAAGCATAAAGTGGAGTCTTTTATTGCACATTTGGACTTTCATTCTCGGTCCTTTCTTGAATTATGCAATCTTTTGGTGTACACAACATGCTTAGACAAAACCTTCTATAACTTAACCACTCCATGATCTTTTATTTGGATCTTGATGCCTACTGATTCAATTCCTCGTGTCACTTAGCCTTTAGAGCTCTCTGTCATATCCTCCTTGTATTTTTTTTTGTGTGAAAAAAGGTTCCCAGTTCTAGGCAGTTTTAGTTGTCACTTAAACAAAACCAGCACGTAATAAATTTTTGTGTATATATTATAGCTTTTGTGTACGTGTGAATATTGCCCTCTGTCTTCATGGTTTTTTCCTTTAGACCATACCAGCATGGAGCGGACATGTTGGCTGCAATTTCCCAGGTATTAAATGAATGCACAAAACCTGATCAAGCTTCACCCGCTGCCATAGTATTACAGGGTCTCCGGGCACTTTGTGAGGCTGAGGTAAGATTAAATTGTCTTGTCCTTGTGTTTTGAGTTTTACTTGTGGTTCATGAACTTTATTCCCAGTTGACTTTTTTTTAAGAGTACATTGAATTGCTGCAGAATTTCTTTTTCTTCTGACAAATTTAATCCTCTCTTCCAACATAAGTTAATAGTTCCTGGGAAATTGTACTATGAACTTCTACCACAGGAGATCAGCTCTTCAGTGCATGGGCTGAAATTTTAAATCAGCTTTGCAATTTGCTGCAAAGACAATCTTCCATGCATCTTTCCTTGAGATTTGAAAAGAAAGACTGTTTGATACGTAATTCTGATTGACTGAAAAGGACTTAAATAGTCTAATTTTTGTGTCTTCTTACTGGCTTGCCCTACTGGGTTTTATTCACAGAGTGTACCAGATAGGGAGTGAAATCACTAGCAGCTGGGAGGCTTCTCTTCTACCGTAATGCATTCATTGCTTACTGATGAAGAGGACAAGTAAGCTTTAAGACAAACTGCCCAGAGAGATTGTGCTATGTCCATCCCTGGAGATTCTCACATTTGTTTTGGATGCAAACATGAGCAACTGGATCTGATCTCATTGTAACCCTGCTTTGAGCAGGGCTGGAAATATCCTGAGGTCCCTTTGAACCCAAATAGTATGCGATGCTACAGTATCTCTGAGTTAGGAGACAAGGCGCTCTGTTTCCACATCCCAGACAAGGACAACCCAGGAGTTGTGATACAGGCACAGACATGCTGTGAATCTACAAATGACAAACTGTACTATACAAGCCATCGGAGTAGTGGAGTAATTATGTCCTGCAGGAGTATTTGATTACACATTCTCTGCCGAACAGCAATTTTATGTTTATCCACTAATACACTTTCACTGCAGTGTTTACTGCAGTAAGACCAGCCATTGCCACAATATTTGAAATCACTTAGCAGTTCCAGAACAATATAGTGAATCATTCATAAATACCAGTATTCAAGATAATTAAAAATCTTCAGACAATGGCTGCTAAGAAACAATTTATTCAGAGTAATTGTTTGTTTGCCTTGGTGTGGAGTTTGGCTCTTCTTACGGTCACATAGATTCTTTAAATGCTGGCCTTGGTATTGAATCAGTGTTTTCCCAGGCTGGATTATATTTAGACTTTGTCTTGCAAAGAAGCAGGAGTTAGATATATGATAAATGTCACAGCCTACTCTAATAGTCTCATTTGGAAACAGATGTGTACTGTTCCACTGTTGAGGACTGGAAAGTTAAGACTACTCAGGATGGAAGGAAGGAAGGAGGAAAGGAAGGATGGACGGACAGACTTTGTGGATGTTACCAGTTTTTCCTGTCCAAATTCAACTTGCGTTACTTCCTCAACTATAGTGTAATATTGTGGGAGACCGAATCTACCACCTAGCTATTCTGAAACTTTGACAGAGAATTCTCTTGTGGTTTGGCTAGCTGGGTGACCATTTGGGTTAAGTAATTTAGTCTGTCTCTTATTTATTATTTAGACTCTAGTTTGCAGTGCAGAAAGGACATAATCATAGAGATTGGTTTTGTTTTGGTGTTTACTGTCTCTGCCACTGACTTAAGGGAAAGAGATGTAGTCTCCAAGCTTTTCCATGTGCAGCTGCTTAGATGTAGGATTTTAGAGAGCACCTAACTCTCTGTCAGCTTCTGAGCGAGAATAATAAATTATATTTTCTTACGTATAGTGTTGACTCACTCAGTTGATAATGGAACCCTATACACCATATGGCTTTGTCAGGGTTGAGTTCTGAGAGTCTCAGAAAGGCTCCTTTGTAAAAGTAATGTGATAAAATGTGCTGTAATGTTGATTTCCTTTTTTTGGTTGACTCTTGTGTAAAAATAGTTATCCATTTTGCTGAGTGCAGTAATTGTTCTGTATAAAGGTAGTGGCTTTGCTCAAAGTTTGTTCTACGTGAGTAGTGTTAAGAGTATAAGCCCAGCTTTTGCNAAGGTCTTTAATGAATAATGCATGTTGACTTGCACATCTAAAATGGAAAAATACGTGCAGTTCTTTCCAGATCAAATTTCATGTGTCTCGGCTTGTAATATGTTTTTACCCAGTGATTTCAACAGAAGCTAGTATACTTCATATGAGACTATCCTGGCATCTAATTGATTCCATGTATCAAGTACAGTATACAAGCCAAGAAACAGTCAAGAATAAAATTGCTAAGCATTGTGTTTAAATCCCCTTTCCATTTAGATGTTGTTCTCTGTTTCTCCTAAGATTTCTCACCCTTTTAGGGCAGTAGGTCACCTTAAGCAGAAGTGCTTTGTCTCTCCTCAGCATCTGTAAAATTTAGCTTTTCATTTTTCCCGTCTGGAAGTCAGTGTTTTGTGCAGTGGTGAGCTTGCTATTTTAAAATAAATTTTAAAAATAACAAGAAAACATAAATGTAAACTGAAATGTGTTGTACCAAAAATGCTGTGTGATTGTTAATGTCTCCAGATGACAATGATATATTAATTGGAACAAACCAGAATGATAAAAACCCACACAACAAAAAATGGAAACAGACTTAAAACTTTTACCAAAGTATGACACTAGCATGTCTAGATCTGTAAACACATTTTCTGAATAGCACCGATCCTTATTTTTCCAGATGTTTATTGGCATACCAGTTTTGTAGAGTAAAGCTCTCTTATCTTGCTAGTTTTCTAGAATACTTTGCATTTTCAGAGGACAACTTTGTCAAGATGAACACTGTCTATGGAATCACAGGGTTTTTCCTTGGGGATTCATGACTAGCAGATAAACTCCATCACAAGATAATTATCACAGTTGCCCATTCCTCCAGGAAGACATCATGTCAAGGTTATTACTACTTTTATAACCTTTTCTTATTTACTGTGGTTTTTTGTGGTGTGTGAAGTACCAGTTTCCCACTGTTCCCATCCTCCTGTTCCATTGGTTTACAGTATGTCATTTGGTACGAGTTTTCTGTAGGACAGCTGTTACGTTGCAAGTCTAGAAAATACCTTTTGAAAAGGAATTAGTATATTTTGAAAAGGAAAATGTAAGGTCTTAAGCTAAATCTCAAACTTCTGTTAGAATGTTGACTATTTTTAAGGCCTTTCTTCACCTCTTAGCTGAAGTTGGAAAATATGTGTGTTACATAGGAAAGAATGAAATTAAACATGCTTGGCTATCTAATGATTTGTTAGTCTTCCAAATTACAGTATCAAATCCCACAAATGCACAACTTCTTTTCTGTACATATTAATACATGTGTTTTCCAGACAGCTAACTCATTAGAAATTTAATATTTCTAGATAGCTGAGGAGGAACTTCCAGTGCTAATAGATATGTTTGCCTTTCTGAACACTGGAAGACCTTTTTTCTTATTCTTGCAAACGGTCTGTTTTGAAAGAATGGAAAGAGAGGTATCGTTTTCCCTTGGAATGTTATCAGATGAGGTCTTTCTAGCCATCGGTGGTTGTTACCATAGAAACAGACTCATGGGTTTGCTATTCCGGAAAAGGATTCAACTTGAAATACATCTTTGGTTTTTTAAACTGCACTCTGAAATGTGTTTTGCCCTCACTGAAGTGACTGCTTAATTTGGCAATTACCTGCATTCAGTGATACCAAACATTCTGTTTCTTCAGTGCAGAACACTGAAACTACCTTTCTTAATGCCTTTGAGGAATATCTTCATAAACATACCTTTATTTGATTTCATTACATAGATCAAATTGTATTTCTCAATGTCTTAGTTTTCTGTTGCTTTGTTGTAATCTTTTATGCTTGAAATTACATTTGTTCAGACTGTTTAAAGTCCTGATTTGCAGTTTTTCCCTTTAGAAGGCTAAAAATTATATTCATTCTTTGCTTTTCCACTGCTATTTTTAAATTTTTGTCTAGACTTTGGTTCTAAGTATACATGGTTTGGGGTTTGGGGTTTTTCCTTGTGTTGTGGTTCTGCAGGGAAGGTGGAGTAGGATGAATAGAGTTATAGTTTCTTGGGGATTTTGGTTTTGTTTGTTGGGGTTTTTTTTGTTTATTTGGTTTGTATTTTTTCCTGGTTTTGTTGCAGTGGAGCCTGAAATCTGAAAGACAAATGGTAACAACAGATTAATTATAGGCAGAATTATTTTAGATATGGTAGAAAATTCTGAAATGTTAAGTTCTCCACAGGTAGCAACATTAGGTTTGATGAAATACTGCATGGAAATTACTTTGTTTTCAGGAAAGTACATGGCTTGTTACCAAGAGAACTGTTGTTTCCAGGAAGGAAATTATGTATCCTGGAAGACCAATTATGCATCCTGTTGTGCTCTAGTTATAGTGTAAATGCATTCAGTATTAGGTATTAGTGTTTAGTATTTATTGTAGTTTAACAGTTTCCAACAGTATCTGGATTCCTGAACTTTCGTGTTTTGCATTTGTTCTGCAAATTTTTTTGGCTTTGATTGTTTTTAAAGACTAAAGGCGTTTTGTTTTGGAGGGTTCCCGGCAAAAATAGATTCCTCAGTGGCTTGCTCTGCTTTCATCCTGTTGAATTCCCAGAGACAGTTTGCTTTTTAGCTAATTTGACCAAGTTAAGTAGAGCACTAATGTGGTATGAAGACAGATGTACAGCTTTGTGTATTACTAGCAGCGTGCTATTTATTCCTACTGGTAGTTGCTTTCCCTGGTGAAGTACTGTGCAGTATTACTGTGTTACGTCGGTTGATATACTAGTGAATTTTTAACATGCTTTCTTTTTTACTGCTTATGAACCCGTATAACAATTCCTGTTGTCGAGAAGGAAGAGCAAGGACAAGCACTGGAAAGAAATGTTGTTTAAGTGAAGTTGGGATAGCTGTTAGTAATGATGCCTCCCACTTTGCTTCCAGGTTGTTTGCATCCGTTCTACCTGGAATGCTCTGTCACCAAAGCTGAGTTGTGATACAAGACCCCTTATTTTAAAAGCACTGAATGAATTGTTTTCTCTGGTTCCCTCATTAACAGTGAATACAAATGAATTTGAGGTATGTACTTACGGACTAAGGTGAGTCTTTCTTTTAGTATGTATTTGTGTATAACTTACATGAGCCTAATTGATTTTGATAAAATTGCACCCACTACCTAGTTCAGAGTAGTCAAATGCACATTTATAGTTTCACAATTTTCATTTGCATTGGTGAGTCCTGGGAGATCGGTGGGAAATTCTAGTGCAAGGTTAATCCATGGTTTTCCTCTCACAGAATGTGAGGACATGTGAATGGAGTTCAAAGCTGCACCCCTTCCACTTTCCTAGTTCAATGTGTGTTGATGTGGCAGTAAGTTGTTTCTACTTCAACCGCTTATTTGGTCAAAGAAAACATAAATGCATATTTCCTTTGCTTTTGTAGAAATTCAAAGCTCAAGTTATCAGCTTCCTTTGGAAAAATACACAGAACAAGGCAAGTGATACAATTGAAAATGTTAATTTCTGATGTCAGTAACAGGATATTAAGTTTTGTACTTTTCTGTCAAGACTGTGTCAGTGATCTCATTTTCTAATATGGTTTTGTTCCTGTTGCTTAACACTTTCTGAAGCAATCTACTACATGTGAAAGGTAGGTAACGGTCCTAACTTGTGCCATTTCCAAGGAGAATTACAAAACAAACTCTGCACTAGTATAACCTCACCTCAAGTTCTAGGGACAGTTTTGGGCACCACAATATAAGAAGGACATTAAACTATGAGAGAACATCCAAAGAATGATCACAGAGATGGTGCAGGGCCTTGAGGGGAAGCCATGTGAGGAGCAGCTGGGATCGCTTGTTCTGTTCTGCCTGGAGAAGGGGAGACTGAAGACAGACCTGCAGTCTGCAACTTCATCCCAAGGGGAAGAGGAGGAGCCGGCACTGATCTTTGTGGTGACCAGTGACAGGACCTGAGGGAATGGCCTGAAGTTGTGTCAGGGGAGGTTTATGCTGGATATTAGGAAAAGGTTCTTCACCCAGAGGGTGTTTGGGCACTGGAACAGCTCCCCAGGGCAGTGGTCACAGCACCAGCCTGACAGAGCTCAAGAAGCATTTGGGCAATGCTCTCAGGCACATGGTGTGACTCTTGGGGATGTCCTGTGCAGGGCCATGAGTTGGACTTGATCCTTGTGAGTCCCTTCCAACCCAACATGTTCTATGATTCTGTGAAACTAGTTTGACTTCTTTTGGAAGATTTCAGCCTTGACACGGTGAAGCATTCTTGACGAAATGCTTCTATGACACCTAACTCAATTCATTTGTGAAGTATGGTAATGCAGTGGGAATGTTGGACTATCATCACCATGGGGCTGGTGGAAGTAGTGTATTTTAATTTAAACCTGAGACTTCTGTCAGCTTATTTCAGCTCCATGATTAACCCCAGAGGACAACTAAGTACCATGCAGCCACTCCTTCACTCCCCTTCCTTGTGGTAGGATGGAGAGGAGAACTAGAAAAATGTAAACCCCATGGATTGAGACAAGAACATGTTAATAAATGAAATAAAGTAACTGCGTAAAAATAATAACAATAAAAACAACAATAACAATAATAATCGTAATGAAAAGGGATATAACAGAAAGACAAAGAGGAATAAAACTCAATTATAAACAAGCAATGCACAATACAATTGCTCACCACCCACTGGGGTATGCCCAGTCCATCCCTGGGCAGTAATGGGTACAGTCTGGCCAACTTCCCTGATTTTATATACTAGACATAAAGTTCTATGATATGGAGTATCCCTTTGGTCAGTTCAGATCATCTGTCTTAGCCATGCTCCCTCTGAGCATCTTGTGCACCTGTTTACTGGCACAGGAAGCTGAAAAATCTTTGATTTAGAGTAAGCACTTAGCAACAGCTAAAACATCAATATGTTATCAACATTATTCTCATAGCTTGGATATTTCTACCTAAAGTACCCTCAGAATGCTTGGTATCAAGCCTAGATAATTGGTCTTGCTACTTTGCATTGTGTATATAAAAAGTTGAGAGTGTGCCTCAGGAAAATATTTTTAAACTCTTTTACAGCATTCAGTGGTTACTTGGTAAGCTCTTTGTATATAGAGTTTCTAGTAGGCAGCAATACTATATGCTGTGTTTGTGATTTTTTTTTTCTTCCTGTTAATTTTCTAGGATGCCCTTGTAGCCATTTCAGCCTATAAATCACTCTCATCATTTCGCTCTGAAGAACACACAATTCTTCATCTTCCTGGACAGGTAGCCACGTTATATGTTCAATAGTAAGACATCTGACACTTCCATCTGACATGGGTTATATCCTCTTGAAAGGATATAACCTCCTTGTGCCTTCTCTGCCAGAAAACAGAGGAGAGCCTTCTGAAGAAATACAAGCTTCTGCTAGTGACATGAGATGATGTCATGTGTGATTGGCATAGCTAAGTCTTAAGAGCAGGGAAAGGCACAAATGAAACTTAGGGCTAAGCAGTCAAAAGGTAGGTTTTCTTATTTTGTTATTAAATTAGTAGCATTTTTTGGGGCAGCTGATTTCAATTTTAAGTTCTTCTATTAGTGCTTGTAACTAAGCAGCTCTTGTGATTGCTGCTTCTTCTATTGCTGTCACACTCATGCATAGTGCTTTTGTTCCTAAGACAGGCAAGTCAGTTTGAAAAGTAGGTGCAATTTTTGGAATTAAACCGAGAAGTTTTCCCATGTTTTTGTTATGAACTTTTACAGCCTAACATTTTACTATTTTGTCAATAAAGGCAGTCAAAAGGAGTTGAGGTATGTACTAAAAAGCTTTTTAAGTATGCAGAGGGCTGTTAAACGCTGAAATTTCTGATTAGTTGACTCAGTAACCTAGCAAAATGGAAGAGTACAAGGAGATGAACATAAGGTCGTCAATGTGACTTTTTTTTTTTCATTACATGAGAGACTAGGCAGTACCCAGTAATCCATTGGTACTTTTTGGCGTAGTGAATCCTACAGCTTTATAGTAAAGGTTTTATTTACTACTTTATTATAAGATAGGCTTCAGTTATATGTTGTAACTTGCTGTTATGAAAAGGCTGGAATATGCAACTTTAAAATTAAAAAACATATGTTACATAAATCAGTGAGAAGAGTTCAGCATAAACCTTACAAATGAAAAATGTGTTTTACATAGAAGACCACAAGATAGAATAAGGGAAATGTAAAAACTCTGCTACAAGACTAAATCTTTCACAGTAGTACATAGTTCTACTATGTACTGTGGTGAAGTTACAATTCACAGAAAATGAGCAAATATGTTTTCATCGAAAACAATGTAAATACGTTGCAGTTTTTCAAATTCTGAAAACTAATATGTAAAAGTAATGGCTAGCAAAATTGTTCTAGTAAAGTGCCGGTATAAAACATTGTTAAACTGAGGAAGAACTAGGGTGAAAGTTAAGTTTTGTGACTATTAGTTCAGCGGTGTCAAGATTAATTTTACTATTACAGATATGTGTTTACACACCCTGTGATTTTTATCAACCAGTGTTGCCTGTCAGTCAGGTAGAAAAAAAAAAAACTTTTATTCATTCAGCTTCCAGTTTATGAAATGGAGTGAAAATAATGAAATGGAGAACTTTTCATATTTAGTTGGTATTTTTGACACTTGGAATCATGAATGATAATGGGGATTTGTAATTTTTATGCTAAATCTTTGTCTTCAAACCCCAACACTTCTGTTTTGTTGAAAGAGTAGGTATTAGTATACTGACACAAAAACACTATCCACCTACCTGCTCTACACTTTTTACAAAAGCTTTTTTTTTTTTTTTAAATCTTCCAGGCACGACCAGAAGTTGACTCACTGGAAGAGACAGACATGAATGAAGATGAAGACGATCAGGAAGCAAATCTATTTGTTCCGGGTTCTTCATATATCAAGCTGTTGTCTCTAACACCAGCTGCTGTTTTAGGAGGTATAATATATCCAATATTTCAGGTTACTTTGCAAATATGTAATCACAGTGACTGTACTGTGACTGTTTTATAATGGAGTGTCACATTGAAATGCAGCCTTTTTTTTCCCTAACAAATCATGGGAAAAAGTATTAAAGTTCAGAGGAAAATAAAGTCCACAACCCATTTCTAGGAAGATGGTGGGATGGAGGTCCTGATGGTGGGAAAAATTGTTTACAATTAAAAATTTTTTACCTGTCCTAAAGGGAAAACCAGTTCGTTATTACTTGCTTCAGTACTCATTGTTTCGTCTCAGTGCGACTTCAGTAGGGAGGACCGAGCAGATGTTTCTAAAGGCAGCTCTGTATTTTAGCCCAAGACAGATTGAAGTAGAATAAATTTTGTATTTCTTGTTTTGTAAACAGAGTATTAATGGTATAAAAACAATGCTGTACACAAAGTCTGCTTAATTAAGATATCAGTGCTGTGCTTAATGCATAATTGTACTGATGCATATTGATACTGAAGTATGCTTCAACAGATTGTCTCTGGTTGATACACTTGTTCTGCAACCTGTGCAGTTGAATTACCTTCAGTATTTGAGATTTTTGCCTTTCACTTGATTACTTTCAGAAATTCTCTTTAACTTACAGTTAACGAGATTTGAGATACTGTGCCGGGACAGACATTGTTATCTCATTCTTTGTAGAATACATGGGATCTTGATGTGTGATTGCAGCCTGTAAACATTGCCATGAGATACTAGGTAGTGTTTTGTAGTATCTTCCCCCAGTAGAGGCTTCTAAAAAAAAATCCATTTGTCAAGCTCCACCTGCATTGTCATCTGGAGTAAGTGCAGCCTAACCTAGAGAGTCTTAACTACTAAATCCTGGAAGCTTTTTAGGGCAGAATGACGTAACCTAGTTCAATGAAAGAGAGTGATGTATCTTGACAGAAAACTCAATCTGTGTACTGAATGCTGAGATAGCCAACCTTCTAGGAAGATGGGAAACCAAAATGGAATTTAAAGTGAACAGATAGAATTTAGAGATGCAGCAACCACAGACTGGTATCAAAACATGCTTGAATCCAAACATTCACAGAACAATTTCTCCCTCAGAGGTGTCTTTGGACATTGTTAGTTAACACAGAGTCCAGAACACTTAAGCAAAAGCTTTAGTGACTGGCTGGAGTGGTTATTGAGAGTTAATTGCTTCACCAAAAGAGTGTGGAACTGGATCAATGAGGCAATGTCCAAGACAGGCCAAAAGCCACAGAGTCTCTGTTCTATGGGAGCTGAATTTATGTCATCTCATCTGCTGGAATTCTGGTGGTACAGGTTCTTGAGATGAATAACATGTAACTACTTACATGAAGTGTTGGAAGGTAGAGCTTTAGGTAGTATTTTGTTCAAACTCCTTTACAATTGATTTGTTACATCAATTTTCATATTGTTTCTAAGTATTTCTAAATATTCATATTGTTTCTGATATCCCACGATATCAGAAAGGGTATGGCAGCCTTATTTTTTATTTTAATAGTTTTTCATTCTGGATGCCTGAGACTTTTCTCAAACCTGGTAATTCAGAGAATTAAAAATAATTCATAAAAAGAACTATAAGCTTGATATAGTTGTTGTTGTTGCTGTTGTTAGTAATAGTGGTAGTATCCTTACTGTGAAGAATATGATGATAATGATAATAACAATAGTAACAACAATGATAATAAAAATATTGTTCATGTGATGGTAGTTATCTTTGTTTACCCTCAGATTGATTTCAAGCACTGAAATACCATATTTCTAGTGTTTGCTGCACATCTAGCTGTTTTGCTAAATTTATCCAGATTTTGTAGTTTGAGTTGTACTTGTCAGTCTAGAGCCTTGGCTTGTCCCCTGCCTGAAGAGTTTCTTATGAATGGCTTATATTTATGTCTTTTGGCATAAACACCAAATGCAGAAATAAGACAGCAGTGATAAGGAGTCTCTGTCATTGTGAATAGTTTCCAGCAGATAAATGGCTCCCTCTTTCAGCAAATTTTTCCCTGTTGTTGTAGCCACCCTAAACAAAAAAGCTTTTGTAAAAAGTGTAGAGCAGGTAGGTGGATAGTGTTTTCATGTCAGTAAATACCTACTCTTCCAACAAAACAGAAGTGTTGGGGTTTGAAGACAAAAATTTAGAGTGTCTGCCTGTATCACTGCAGTGAAAATTGCTGGCTGCGTTCTATGGGTTTTGTTTGAAGGATATTGGCATTACAGATGGAGGAAAAAAAATCCCAAGATGCAGGTGGCCTTCCTGACATGCTGTTATTTAAACTGCTACTCCACCTGTCCTTCTGTAGGCATGTACTGCAGTTACTGTTACTTTTCTATCGGTCAAAGAAGGCAATCAACAGCTCGTGGAATAGTTAAGGCTGTATTTCTTTCTGACTTCAAATATACCCATGTCAGTTCTGAATAAAGTAGCTTTATGCTGGGACTTCCTCACATTTCTTGTTTTTAGCAGGTTCCCATGATTTTCAGCAGTGCTGTTTCTCACTTCATTGACTCTAGAGGTGGAGGGAAAAAACCCCAGATGCAGATGCCCTTCCTTCCCATGCTACAGCATCAGATTTAGACTGCTGCTCCACTTCGAAGTGGGAAGGAAGTATTGGTGTCACTCTGAGGTTTCCAGGGTTAGTTTTGTCTCTCAGTCATCAGACTCTCACATTCCCTTTCCTCTCCCTTAATTGCATTACACTTCGTCAAGCATTTGAAGAGTTTGCAACATCACTTGTGAAACAGGAGATGACCAACATGCCCCGTGCTGTGTATCATTCTGCCTTGAGAGGAGGGACCACACGCTCAGACCAGGGGAAGACAGTGGCAGGTGTTCCAAATTTCTTGCTCAAAATGTATGAGAGGAACAAGCAACCAGGCATGACACCGGGCCTTGCAGGTAAGCTGTCAATTTCTTGAAGTAGACAAGTATGCATGTTTTGATCCAAAGATTTCTGTGAATCTAAAGGTGAATCAACTTACGAAAAATGTTTTATGCCACTTAAATGTGCTTGCATATTCTTTTTAATTGTTTGTTTTATTAAGTTAGCCTTTCTTTGCTTTAGGTTCTCCCTTGACTCTGAGTGATTGTTTGCATTGACCTTGCTGTTCCTCTTCCCTCCCTCTTTCAGCTGGCATGTTGCTGTGTTTCGACCTCCCAGTCCATATGGGCCGAGATGGCAAGCCTATTAATCGATTTCTGGCCAGCAGGGGCCGCAGTTTCCAGCAAATGTTGGTTGCCCTCATTCATGAGGTAAGTTCTTGCTGGCTCTTCTTCGCTTTTCAGGAGTATTACACTTCCTTCTCTGTTTTACTGTCTCATTTGTTTATGCTCATTAGGTGTTGGTAGCAGCTAGTGATAGCACATATGAGTGTATCCTAATTAACTGAAGTTGTTGTGAGAGACAATTAGAATCATGGAATGATCAAGTCCAATCCTCAGCCTACCACCATGGTCACCCAGCCTCACTAACTTAAACTGAACATGTAAATACTTTTTTTTGAAGAGTTCACTGCTGAAATGTCTCTTCTGAAAATCAGAAGAGCAAATACAGGGTGACCTCTGCCTTTTCCTGCCTTGCAGTCTGCTGTACTTATGTGCCTGATACCTGTCATGTGTAACCAGTTGTAGGTCAACAGCAGGCCTGAACAATGATGAGGCTCTGTAGGGAAACAATATCTACACCTTGCTAAGACTTGACATTTTATTCTCTCTCTTAAATGTTTCAGCTCCCTGCCCTATTAGGCTTGTACCACTGAAACCATGCAGTTACTTTTGATGTGGTTTTAGAAAAATTGTATGAACTAAGCCCTCACCTAATTATTATGGAAAATAAGTGCTTGCAATGAGGTCTGTCAGAGAATTTTGAATTACCACACTTTTATGGTTAGTATCAAAGTTTTTCTTTGAAAATTTTGGACAACAGTAAAAAAAAAAAAGTAGTTCAACTGGATCCAGAGAAATAAGTGTTTCTTTCCCAATTTTATGCCAATGGGAGCAGCTTTTAACACAAGTGAAAGTGCGTTAAACTCTTGAAAAGTTCATAAAATAATTCTATTAATACAGTCATTTTGTATTTCTGTAGGGGCTACTTACATGCATCTGATGGGGTGATTGGGTCCTGATTTTGTTTTGTGACTGTCACCCAACAGATGTCAGGCATATCTGCTCTGAAGTTCTTCTGTGATGCTACTGATACTTATCAAACACTTTCAGTTACAAAATAACTATAGCACAAGGTTTGAGTGGGAAGGTTGCATGTGCAGGGTTTGGAGAGTTTTCTGTGTACAAACTGAAAGCCTGACACTAGAACACAGGCCTATGCTGTGGATAATGTATGGGGACTATGTTCTGGTCCTGTGATGCATCTGCATGGCTCCCTCTGGACTTTGCTCTCAGATCCTGCTTCAGTGTATTCACAGTGTGTTTGTACTCGTTAAGTCCTTCAGTCTTTCTGGAGCAAGCATACCAGTTCTCTCTCTAACAAACCTGTCTGCAGCGTAGTTTGCCTAAAGTTTCCAGTCAAATGATGTCAATGTGTGCCATGCTGAAGCTTGCTGCTTCTGGCTAGTGGAGTCGTCTGGCTATGTACCGTCTCTCAAACTTTTCCATGTGCTAGCATACACATACAACTTCTGCTTTCCGTATAACATCTTAATCATTTTGGTCCCTCAGGATTGAAAGGGCACAAAAAATAATAATCATGTCTTGTGGCCACAGACACACCACATGGATCCCAGTGGAAGTTAAGCCAGTCTGCACCAGTTGGACTAGGATATAGAAATCCATCCCTGGCTCTGTATCATGAAGTCAGTGTCAGTGGGATTATGAAGCATTTCAGGTGTCAAATTCTTCTCTCAAACTAGAAAAATTTTTAAAACCCACTGTTAAACACTGATCTCATGATATCTAACCAGGTATGCAAATTTAATAGATGTTTTTCCTCTTGACGTCTTTGGTGCTAAAGAATGAAAGCAGGATTTGGAGATAATAGCCCTCATTATCACAGGACTGTAAATTAATGAATGTTTTCCAACTATTTGAAAGCTCCAGTGGAGAGCGCCAGGGGAAGTCCCCAGGGATATTTCATATGTCAGAGGAACAGATTTAGAGTAATGAGTTATGATGAAGCATGAGTTTCCATAGTATCCAGAAAGAAAAGCTCTGCACTGTATGTAATCACTTCATTCAGAGAGACTTGGGTTCAGTGGCAGAGGTTCTGAAGAAAAACGTGTTTAATTACATTATCATAAAAGGCACGTGTGAAAGTTTTATATGAGTTGAATTATAGTGGGATGAAGATCAGTTCTGAACTGTGTTTTAAACACTTGCCTGGTTGCCCTAAAGCATCAGATAAAATCTATGGTTAAATAAATACTTGTATGTACTAGCAGTGATTATAAAATCCAGCGGCACATCCAAAATTGACTGTTCTTGTGTGAACAGGCTGCCTTCCTAGAAATAAAACCTTAAAATTGTTTGCTGGACAAAACATAGGGGTTTCATTGTTGTGCATGTGGTGAACTGGATCAACTTAGTGAATATATAGAATGACTGGAGACAGAAATACTTTACCTCAAGTTAGTGAATGTATAGAATGACTGGAGACAAATACTTTACCAAGTATCTCAGTACTTAACCAAGTCGATTGATTCAAGGTGTAGCAAAACTAAAAATAAATCCAAATATGTGTATATTTTAAACCTAAACACAAAATATATTCAGACAATGCTAACTGCACCCTTTTAGTGAAAATCTAACTATAGTACAGTAACTATAACATTTTTATTAAAAAATCAGTATTTCTGTTTTCAGTTTACACTGCTTCAAGAGTCTCAGTTTTCTCTTGCTTTTTTGCCTTTGTGCATAGAGACAGTTGGAGTTAGGGTGGTCAGAAAAAAGGTGTTTGGGCCTTTGGCTAGATGAGAAGCAAGTCCCTGGGCTCATCAAACTAAATTTCATGCCTTAATGCTTGTTTGGTCCTCAATGTTCTTCTGGGGAACAGAGTTTAACAGTAAAGACAGGGAACCTAAGCTATAGAACTGCCAAATTGATCAAAGAAAATTGGTTTAGTAGGACCTAGGTCCATCTTATTCTTGCAGTGGCTATAGGAATTAATCTGTTTTTGCAAAGTCATTGCCTCACAGTTCAACACAACACACTACACAGGGGTTTTAGGGGGGTTAAATTACCAGAATGACACTTCTTTGCCACTGCTTTAATTCCTTTTTACTTTGGGAAAGGGAAGAGGTTGTAGGGGTTAATCCTTATAGTGACTTTTTAAGTAAGGAGTGTTCTGTTAAAAAAACTTAGAGTTGCCTTTGAAGCATTGAGGTCTGCATAAAGCTCTGAATAAAGTCTGAGGTTGATGTAAACATCAAGAAAATACACTTAATTGGAGATAGCAGGCATCTATTTATTTTACCTCAAAAAATCTCCAGCAGTTGGCATATTCTTAGTTAGGACTAAGAAGTCACTACCATACTAAGATAATAACATTTTTATGTCTTCAGTAGTTTGACCTATGCTCACAGCTATAAAATATGAACCTACAGGTTGTGTAGGTTCTGTATCTGTATCTGTGTACGCATAGTTGCCATTATTGCTCTTAGATTTTGACAGCTGGGGCAAGGTGAGAGGCTTGAAAATGCCTGTTTCATTTTTATGAAATTATGTGTAAAACTGCAATGCCTGGTATTCGGATACCAAAAAAATGAGTTATATGAGGTTTGTATGCAGAGGAAAGATTTTCTTCTTGTATGTTGAAAAGTCTTAACATGCAGGTAACAAATATCTGGGTTTAGTTACCATTTAAATCTTAACAGTAACAGCAGCAAAAAGATAATTTACTATTCACCCTTAATGGGCCAGACTTATTCTATCACCTAGGTGTTATTCTAGCTGAGGAATTGGATGCACCTCTGATATCTGTCATCAGGATCAGACTAAGATGCAGAAGGAGTTTTTTGATGTTATTTGAACGAGTATTTCACAGGAAGAAGAAAATAGGTTCAATAAACTATATTGGTATTTTCCATATGCTGGCTGTATTGCTCTTTAGTGGTCACTAGTGAGTTGAAAGAGGAAGATCATCATTGCCCCAGAAATAGGGATGTGCTCTTTGATTATTAAACAGAGCTTGTCAACCTCTCTCTGGCATGTAAGTTACCAGTGTACTCACAGTGGCCAGAAGTTAGTATAGACCATGGGTTTTATTTTTTCCTGTGGCTGCCTGGATCACACTGTGGAAGAAGTCCGCAAATATTACCTGTGACTGTTTCAGGTTTTGCAAGTAATACTTCATAGAAATTCATGGGAACAATTTCTTACCAGATTCACTTAATCTGTTTTGAAAATTACTGAGGATAAATAGTCATGTATGTTCACATCATGTACCATGTGTTTTGATGGTTCTGTTCATGTATGTTTTGGGTTAAAATTACTAGGCTTTCAGCTAGCTATCCATATTTTTATTCTTTAGTGGAGGTGAAGAGGATAGTTCATCCTGCATGCAGAAAGCACAGGGGCAGACTACTATTGGCAGACCAGTGTGGTAGATGGTGGCTTTGGCACTCTGAACTGGTGCAGTTTGTAGGGTTTTTTTTAGATTGAGGATGGTCTTGCCTTTGCATGTTTCTCAATATTCAAGCACTTTATGTGTGTTGGAAATAGCAGAACTTACTTTTTCCTATTCATGAGTCATATTTCCAGGCACAATTGCATAGTTGATTTGCAGAGGTGAGTTATGCAGTATTATATACTTCCCTACAAGTAATAATCATGTTAGGCACTCTGTATACTCATGGAAGAAGCATTCTCTTCATATTTTTTTAAGTGTGTTCACTTGGACGTGCTGTCATGACATGCATCTTTGAAAAGTAAAGTGAAAAGCTCCTTTTGTGCTTTTCGTTCCTGGTTTGATTTTGATATAATCAAGATACTCAAGAGCTTATTCAAACCTTGTATGTGAAGTAGCTTAAGATGATAATTGGATTTTCTGGAGCAGAATTCATTGTAGTGTATTCTTCTGTGCCTGGATGAATGTAGTTCAGAAAACTAGCACAAACTATGAGCTAGTTTGTGCTGGTTTCTACTACTGAATTTACTGAGTGTATTTCCTTCAGTCATGAAACAGTATTCAGAAATTATGTTTCTGACAGGTTTTTGTTCTTCTTTTCCTCAGTCTACTGTGCCTTAGAGAAAGATGATTTTTTTTTCACAAAAACATGTTTGGGGGTATATTTGGAAATATATGCATGCAAGTATGTTAAAAGGAGTCTCTAAGCAAAATGTAAAATAGAAGATGTTGTTTCACTATTTCATTGATACAGATACGTAATGCTAGCCTTTTTTATGAAATTACTGATGTGGCACTTTATATGTCCCATATGTGAGCAGGCATTTAAATACATGCCTAAACATTTCACTGACATAAAGGTATTGTCCCAAACACATACAGGAGTAATATCTCCTGTGGTTTGCCAGCATTACCTGCCTTGCGTTTTGACCAACATGGTGTATGATTTTGTGTCTTTTCAGGCAGACATGTCCTTCTTAAGCATCAATCAACAGGCTCCAAGCTCATACCATTTCTTACTGCCTCAGATATCAGGTTGCAGCTCTTCCTTAAAAACTGCTTGGCCACTTGGTATGGCCAAGCGATGCTCCTAAGAAACTCCCCGTGTCAGTGTGGCAGTGTTTCACAAGCACTCGCCCTTGGTTCACAGTTCTCTTGAGCCTCATTCCCTGAACCTCCCCATCAAGCCAATATTTTCTTACACATAAACTGTGCACTCAAAAAACAATCTAAATTCCACTTACCACGTTTTCCTGTGGTTGCTAGTATTAATTAGTGAACACTTAGTGTAGTTGTTACCTTTCATATCCAGTGATAGATCACAAGTAAAGGCTACTGGTTTCCTATACTGAAATAGCAGGTCACAGTACTGCTTTAATGAAAATCCTCAGCACTATGTCCAGTCATTTTCAGTTGTAGATTAATTTTGAGTTTTCTTTCTTATGTGCAGGTGTTCAGTTCCCTCTTGCTTTCCTGATATTCCACATACATGCAAAATGCCATTAAGGAAGTAAATTAATGAAAAGCACCTGAGCAGTTCTGTTGTCATCAAACACATCTGCAAATTTTAGGTGTTCCTGATAGAACATATTGTCTAGATGCTTTAAATGTCACAAGGTGCCTAAAGCTTTGTAATTAGTTCCTGCAAGAACACCTGCCTTATTTTGCAGGCCTGCTTTTGTTGTCTTGCACAAGTGTGGATTACATGATGAACTTAACAACTCACTAGGAGGGTAGTTAAACCTGATTTACAGAAGACCACATTGGGTTCAATCTTTGACCAGTCAGCACCTTCTCTACTAGACCATGGCACTAAGTGCCACGTCCAGTTGTTTCTTGAACACCTCCAAAGATGCTGAATGCACCATCTCCCTGGGCAGTCCATTCCAATGCTTAACAGCTCTTTACATGAAGAAATTCCTCCTGATGTCCAACCTGAGCCTTCCCTGGCTTAGTTTGAACTATGTACTCTTGTTCTGTCACTAATTGTCTGGGAGAAGAGGCTGACCCCCACCTGGGTGCACCCTCCTTTCAGGTGGAGAGCAATGAGGTCCCTCCTGATCCTTCTTTTCTCCAGGCTAAACATCCTCAGCTCCCTCAGCCAGTCCTCATAGGGCTTGTGCTCCAGATGCTTCACCAGCTCCGTTGTCCCCTGGACACACTCCAGCACCTCAGTGTCTTTCCTGAAGTGAGGGGCCTAGAAATTAAGACAGGATTCAATGTGTGGTCACCCCAGTGCCAAGGACACAGAGAAAATCACTGCCCTGTTCGTGCTGGCCACTCTATTGCCGATCCAGGCCAGGATGTCATTGGCCTTCTTGGCCACCGGGGCACACACTGGCTCATGTTTAGCTGTCTGTTGACCAGCAGAAATCTAAACAGTCTAATGCACATGTCTAAAATAGTTTCAGAGTAGAGGCAGCAGTGAAGACTGGAGTTGCTGCAGATTCCTCAGGAACCCAAGGAAAGCAATTCTAACTGGAGACTTGGCTGCTCATCAACTTTTGGATGAATTGATGAGCAGATGAGAGGAGGGTGTGAATATAATTTTGACTAAAGAGGAAGGAGTAGTGTTAATGAATCATTATTAAGATAAGATTTCTTTTTTTTTTTTACTGGGCATATTTGTATTGTCTGTGGGATGGAGTATGTTATCTTTTTTGATTGACTTTTAGAATGTTTTTATTTGTATAGATGTATTAGTACTTATTCGCAAGTCTTTCAGGTTCACTGAAAGCAGTGAGCATGAAGCTTTAGCACCATCCTTTGTTATTTTGTTATAAAATCCAGGTAAAAAAAGAATACTGACTGCTTGATGTAGGTCATTAGGGGCATAAAACAGAGGTGAATAAACAGGAAGACTCAGGAAAATAATGGTACAAGGGGCGGTCAATTATTTATCTTGGTTAACAATTCTGCTTTTAGAGACATCTAAGATCTTTGCAAACTCTGAAGAAACATTTGCCAGTGCTGCTGGTGTTTTGCTTATTGCCACAAATGGTTCCACTGGCTCTCTGGGATCAATTATTTGTTGCACTACCTGAAGCAACCACTTTTGACTGGCTTGAGTAATGAAGTTGAAAGTAACTTGGTGTGGAAAGGAGAATAAAGACAGGAGAATAAAGTACGTTATCACTTTAGTTTCCTACAGCCATATGTAATGGCCTGTGGAAGTGAGTGAATGTTCGTCTACAAATCATAGACTGGAGAACATAGATTCTGCATATGTTAGACTTAATGTAACTGCTTCTAACCTTTCTGGTGTGTTGCACAGGTTAACATTCAGCCTTCTGAATGGCACCAGTCCATACTGCTGCCACAGTCCTGGTTAGGATTTATGAGTCGAACCTACAGCGCAATCCTGCAGGTAATTTTGAGGTATATTATATTGTGGACATTAATGCTTATTCAAGAGGTATGGGTTTTAATTTTACCAGCAAGGGCACTCATACAAATAACAAAAAATAAAACAAAAGTAAAACTTAAGGTGTTTTAATTATAACATTTGTAAAAAGGAAATAAAAACGTGTTTTCAGTTAGCACAATCTGGAGTACTTTGCAGACATGGAGCTTCTATTTGCAGTTCAGGTTCATGAAGATTTGTTCATGTGTCAGCTTACAGAATGTGTCAATTTTGAGAATTTTTCAAAGATGAAATTTTAGCTAGTTCTCTAACCTATTGCTTGGGTAGGAACTTTGTAGTAGTAGTACCACAAAGGAGACAGAAGCTATTGAGGGATGATTCATTAAAAAGAATATCCCTTAATTCTCATGTAATCCTGCCACACTGTAGGAGGCTCCTCTCAATTTTTTCAACCCTATCTAATGATTAGGAAATATCTTAAATTCTCTCTTTCATTAGGTTAGCTCACCTGATATGTAGAGCGATGTAGTATCATCTGGTTTTCAACAGGAAAATTATCTAAAAAAGGTTTAGCAAATAGCTTCCTTCCAGAATGCTCTTTCTGTATTACTAGAAACGCTTATTTGTTTGTATTTCCAGGCCACATCAACCATTTTCAGCACAAGCAGCTCAGGTTGCTGAACAAATTCTAGAAGCTTTGACTGTGCCTTGTTTTTGCTGTGCAGAAAAACATACGTTTCTCTCACATTTTTGAAACAATTTTAATCTTGACCCTCAACAAACTGCAAGATCCTAAACCAAGCCAGCCCTACTCCAAAACAAGCATATTCACTTTGCAGCTTTAGGTCTTGGGGGACATTGTTGCTTGCATTTAATTGCTTTTCTATTTTGCTTCCCTTCCAAGGCAGGATTTCATAAGAAGCTTAGCATTTAATAGACTGTTTCTGAAGGATCTGTAGGATTTCTTGCCATTTTACAGGACAGTAGAGCCTATGTTTGTTGCTTGTTACTTCCTCCTTATGCATTTGTAGTACATTTCATCTGAGATGGCCAAAAGAGACTACAGTATGAGTAGTACATAGGTCAGTATTTTTGAACTGCTATACTGCCTTCTTTTTAGTCAGTGTGTTGTATATACTCCCTTAATCTCTGTGGAGGGTAACATTTTGAGTGAGACCTGGATTTTCAAGATTGACTGTGTTGTATTTTCTGGTTGCTATGTACACCCAAACTACAAGCTTTCAGTACCAGAAAAACACAGCATATGTGCCTGTATTTTTTCAGTTAAGGCATAATAATCTGCTAAGAATCAGTAATTGACAACCTAAACAAGTTAAGTTATAGTTCTCTTGGAGACAGAATGTTAAAACAAAGCTCCTTTAGATATGTTTAGATAACATATGTATAACATATGTTATAACATGTTAGAGGCCACAATCTGTGTCACCTCTTTAAATGTACAGAAAGAATGGTGTGGGAAATGACAGGGAGGTCAGAGTTATGTAACGTAAAAGGATGAGGAATTCTGCTTTAAGTAGAGCATCAAGAAAGTGATGTTAGAATCCATTTTGGCTAGCAGGCTTCTACAGCTCACTCTCTGCTTGATGTAGCCCTTCCCAAAGGAACTTGGCTCTGCATGCACTAAATAGATGCCCCAGTATTTGTGGTTGTTAATTCCATCTGCAGTTTGTTTTTCTTGCTCAGAACAAAAAATTATGGTTTCTTCTCCTTAATATATGGTATATTACAGTGGTATCTCATACGCAAAGCAGTCAAGGTCACCTATGAACTAGCCTTTAGACTGAGGTCTGCATGTGTTACCTGAGTATTCTCTGAAGAAATCTTATCATTTAAGTAAATCTTATGATGTAAGATCCACTTCTGACTTGTTCTGCAATTCTGCAGGGGAGGCAGGCAGAGCTGGAGATGCAGTTAAAACATGGAAGAGAAGATCCTGAAGAGGTGCAGTACAAACAATTTACAGCCTGGCTATGGTAAGGAAGTGCCTGTGTGCTCCTGATCACTTGTAATGGCAAGTGATGGGACAGAGGAGGGCAGGATTTTAAAGCCTTTAATTCTGCAAGTTTAAAGACTGTATGAGCACTAATGAAGAAAACCCCAAAACGAAACAACAAGCAGCCACCAGATACAGTGAGCATGGTAGGAGAGAGGAGTGAAAAGAAAGACTATTGCATAAGGATTTCCATATGCCCATTGGGTTCACAGGTACCTTCCATTCTGTGGAGCCTGAAAACTTTATAGGGTGAGCAGGTGGGAAGAGTGAAAGTATTTGGGGGTTTTGTAGCTTGTTAAAGGAGAAGGGTTATGCAAAAATAAAAATTTCCTTCTTGAGAGTTTCATGAGCTATCTCACTGAAAATGCCTTGTGAAAGAAATGTAAGTCACAGTCTGTATGTCACGGTGGACTGACACACCCAATTCATACAGTAAGTTTGCATTATTGAGCATGAGGATGTTGCTTAAAAGCAAGCATATGATGCACACCCTGATCCATATCTTCCACTCATTCTGTTTCGGTCAGGTGAGAAGTGTCTCTCAATCTGTCAGGATTTAGCCATGTATGTGCATGCCTAGGAGAAGAAGGTGGGAAGTAGGAGGATTCACAAGAAAAAAATCTACCTATCCATGGAGAGTATAAATACCTGTTTCTATGCCTGTTCATAAGTGCATTGGAAGCAAAGTATGTACAAAAACAAATGCCTTTTGACTGTTTCAATCAAAAAGGTGTGTTACTAACTCCCACTCAAGAGGAGTTCAAAATTTGTGTCTTTTTTATTCCAGCTAATTCTGGAATAGAGGCTTTCATTGTAAGATCCAGAATGATACGGTATTGTAGAAAAGATCCTTTATTAATGACTGATCCCTTTCTTGATAGGGTGTAAAAAGGCTCATAGAAATGCTGGTTTTGTAGATTTCTCCTGAAAGAATTTCTGCTCTGTATTTCCTAAATGGTGATAATGTAAGCTATGTCAAAAATGAACAGAATTCTCTTTGTCAGGAGGGAAGTCAAAGCAGTAAGTGAACTGGAGCCCAGTAGTAGCTTTCTTTTCCAGTTCCCAATTATTTGCTTGGTTCTTCAGGGCTCTAACTTCAGTAGTGGTTAAGCATTTTTGTTGCTCGCTGGGTTTAACCTGATTGTGGACAACGTGATATAAACTTTAATGTTGATGCTTTGTTGTGTAAGTACTGTGCAATTTTGCATTGGTATTTACCAAGTTGTAAAAGCTTCTAGTGTGGTGGTTTTGAAACTGTGTGCAAAAGCAGTGTGATTATGAAAGAAAATCTGGCTAGGTTTCTTTGAAAGCTTGAGCATAACTCAGTCTTAAAACATACAGCCCTGTTTTAGGAGACATGCATCTTCAGTCTAAATTTGTCTTTTTCTATAGAATGACATTCATGGCCATGATAGAATTGTATGTTTTAGAGTAGAGGATCTCTCTCCTCATCCACACTTGTCAAAGTAGGAGATTTATTGCATCTCTGCTTTGGTCTTAATATGAATGCAAAATGAAACAGTTGAAAACAAGTAGCCTATGTGGAAGAAATTATAACCACTCCTATGGCTTTAATTTAAATTGATTCAGGTTACTATACCACCTAATAGCATAACTTCCCGTAGTGGTTTCCAGAAATATAGGAAGTGTTGAATAAATTGTAATGCTTGTCTGTTATAAAACATTCAGTTTTCATTATGCTAGAAATTAGCACAGTGATCTGGAAACTTATGTGTTTCATGTGCTCAAAAAGCAAATTGCATGAACCAGTGTTTTACAAAAAGTGGTACTAAGTCAAATAAAAGCCCTTTATAAAACACTTGGACTGCGCATAAGCATGAAGAAACTGTGGGTGGTACATAGATATTTTTACAGATTAAATGCTTGTAATTACTTTGTGCTGAGTCTTCTGATAGGCTGATGCACTTGTTAACCTATAATGGACACATATAAGGCATAAGAGGAATTTAGCTGAGTTCATGCTGTACTATAATGAACATGGTGTAAATTCTTTCTATTCTTTTGCAGGGTCAGAGATATGTTGACCGATGTCATCAAAGGTGCTTCCAAGTAAGAACTGCTGAATTACTACAGATGATGTTTTTTTCCCGTATTTTCAGCAAAGAATGGGACACTGCTCATTTTCCTCCTAGGTCTTGTTGATATTATGATTTTTACCTTCATCCAGGTTTCACGAGTGTGTAGATTTAGAAGTTTCTCTCTGAGGTACCTCATGAAATGTAGGTTTCTAGAAACTGATGATCAAATCAGCAAAGGTTCCACACATATATTATTGAAGGCAAGAAATACTGCGAGACTTAAAAGAACTTAGTTAAGTACCTTATAATAATTGTTTGTAAGTACCTCTTATCTGAAAGGAGATAGTTTCACTGTTCCAAATGATGACATTCCACTATGACTCATGTATCTTGTTTCAAAAAGCAAGATAGAAATCCAGAAAATATTTTTTTTCTGTGATAATGGTATCTTCGGTTCTGGAATAAATGCCTGATTGGTAGTGTAGGTATATTTTTACAGCAGGAGTCAAGGAAGTTTTTAGAAATGGAAGACTGATGCAAAGAGTCTATTTGCGTAAAGTAAGTATTGAGTCTGTAAGTGGTCTAATAGAGTTGTATTATTCAGCCGCTTTTGTAAAACAAGTTAAGAGAGTTCCATCAGGATTGTATCGCAGTATGTTTTTTTCTGGGAATGCTAGAATATCAACATACTTCCTTATATGCAGCTGAACACAGCTATATTCTCCCTCTTTTTTGTCAGTGGCAGATTTTCTTTCTTGATTTCCTTAAATGTTTGCACTGCCATAGAAGTTAGCACTCTTTGAAACCTACCATTTTCCATGATAATTAGTGTTTCTGTAGCACAATTACATTATTAGGGAAATAATTCAAAACTCTTTTTAAGATGCTACATCAATAATGGCTGCTCTGCTAGATCTTCTGATGCTGTTGCAATGAAGAGGCATCTGCCTCTCTAGCATTCTCCATTTAAAGATATTTTTGTTTTGTCCTCTGTGGAGACGATACTAGCTAAGACCAACTGCTGCATTTCTGTAAGTGCTACTTGCTCTGCAGCGTAGCAGTCCTCATTATAGTGGAAGGAAGCTTCTTTTTTTATACAACTTTGTGTGTGCTGGCCTTTATATAAAAGACAGACAAGAAAAAAAAGACTGAAACACTTCTCTCCTCTGTTCTTTCTCTAATTCCTGAAGATTAAATGTAACAGGTTTCTGCTGAGCTAGAAGAGAGCCCAATGAAGTTGCTAGGTGCAAAGGCCTTCCCTCTTGGATCACCTGTAGCATAACTTTTCTGCTTTGAGATACATGTTTTGTTGTCAGCATCTCTATCATATTTCTTAACTGTTTGCCTTCTTCTGTTCAGAGACAGCCCAGTGGTGAAAGGAAACTCTATTTTTGCTTTAACTGGCCTTGCAGTTGCTGTAGCCAAATATGAAAGCAGCCTTTCTTCAGACACTGAAGGGGTGCCTGAGGTGAGTGAATCTGGAAGAGTCCCTTATCTTAGTGGAATACAGAGAAGTAATATGATGAGGTGTTTGGGGGGCTGGTAAGTGTATGTGAAGTACTTTACATTTTCAAGTTCAAATTTCACCACACTCAGTGAATGCCATCTGTCAGATGCTGAGATCTATACAGAAACAGGTACAGTGTGTATGGGCCTTGTCACAAGAAGCATAATGACTAACTCATTTATTTGACCGTTTTGACAGATGAGATAGAGGTTGCTGTATGGACACTGAAAGCCAGCCAAACTCTTTTTTCATGATTTCATAATTTTTGGCTCCACTGAACAGTACCTGATCAAAAGGAGTCTGGAGAGTCACCATTGGCAAGTAAATGATGCTACACAGGAATGACAGAATAATCTCATTCATGATTGATCACATCTGGAACATCAGCAGCTGAGCTTCTGTTAAAGTAGAACTTGATTTAAGAAATAATAATGTTAACTATTTGGGTTTGATTTTTGCAGACTGAACCTAATTTTATTCCTATGAAACACTGGATTTCCATGGTCACAGAGACCCTCTTGAGTATTGTGAATAGCCGCTACCAACCTAAAGGTCAAGTCTTCCCATGGTTCTATCAGGTATGTGCTGTGGTATTAAGGCAAGGCGATATATTTCACACCTGTATTTCACACCTGGAGTTCTAATAATGAAGTTTCCTGGTTCTGTTTGAGCTGTAGTAGTTGGAATAGGGGAAAATCAAAACTTTTCTCGCTACTGTACTTTCTATATTTGTGTTTGCTTTAAATTTTGTCTTTATTACCAAAATGGTAAAAGCTGCATGCAAGGAATGTCAGATTGCAATACATCTGTGCTGCTGTTTGCTCTATAGGTGTTCATTTTAAATTACTGAAGTGCTGAGTGTTACTGCCTGGAAAGAAGTAAGAGAAAAAGAAAAAACCTCTCTTTTATGTTTTTCTAGAAATCCTATTCAGGTGAAAATACTGCTAGTATTATAGCTCGATCTTGTGCAGCCACAGCTTTGTCTCTCCTGGTGCCAATTTTCATTGTATCGTGCAAGGAGAAGATTGAGGAGGTCCTAAGTATGCTTACTGACAGGTTACCTGGGAAACCAAATGCTGATGAGTCTCAAGCTGTTCAAATCCACATGGGTCTTGGTTTGGGGATGTTCATCTCACGTTTGTATGAAGAAAAAGTCAGGTAAGAACTAGCATTTTTAATGTGGCTGTGCAAATAACTTCCTTTTTCTGCATGTGGCCTTAAGCTCTGAGGAGTTAAAATATTTACAAGTCACAGGCAAATGATTAATGAGGGATTTTTTAATGTTTCTTAAAAGGTGCCTCTTATTATCAGTCTTCCCCCACACTTTAGACCCCTCCAGAGCTATCCTACATATTTTGTCATTCTTTCAGGATGAGTGACTAATTTTCATAATATCCTTAGGTGCAAAGTGCAAAGCAGTCAGCTAGCAGAGCGACATGTGGCTGTTCCAAATGGGACTAGTTACACTAGAAGACATAATTGTAAAATAATTCACAGTTGTCATTGGTTCCTTGTAAGTGGTGCTTTGGACACTGTATAGTGTTCACTTTTATCATGTGAGTTACACATATGAGGATGGAGCTACAATGGAAGTTGTGTAATGGATTGTCTTCAAAGCATGCTGTTACAGCTGTGCTGACAGCACAGAGATGTTCTGAAGTTGCTATAAAATGCCTCCTTTTCAGAAAGGTTGGCCTCGGTTGCAAGTTTCTGGTGATTCCAGAGAAATTAGGAAGTAGGTTTGGCTTTATACTCCTCCAGTTTCTTGACTGCTAGTGATTTGGTCTTCCTATATACCTGTAATAAATGTTTAATTAGTACACAAGCACAGGTACCAAACAGGTTTGATTGGCAGTTGTTAATTTGCTGGTGAAGCTAATGTTTCCAAGGCACCTGCTTTTGTTAAAACTGAAGCATTGCTGGGTTCTAATCTTCATGCCTTGCTGCCATTGACTCAGCCATGAAATTTGGGAATGGTCTACCTCTGGATGTTTAGTCAGTGGGACAACTGAGCTACACACAAGCAGTAAAAGACTCATAAAGAGAATGAAGTTACATCAGCCCAGTGTTTTGGAGTATGTGAATCTGTATTTTGGGGCGTTGTGTTTTTTATTTGTGTGGTGAGGGATGTTAGGTGCATACATTTATGTAACTGTTTCTTGCAGACTAATTTTACTCTTTCACTGTCCTGCATAATTTGAAAGCTTAATCTTACACATTCTTCAAAGCATTGTCTTGCAACAAATCAAAACTTGTAGGGATGTAGCTGTAGGTAATATCAAATCATAGAGTTAGTTTCCATTAAAGATGTCCTATACATTATGAAAGTGGTGTACGTGTTTTATAAGAGGGGAGTCCCTGTGACATCTTTGGAGTGAGATGTAAATGCTTCTTTTGTCTGTAAGCAGGGAATGAGGTGGAGAGAGATTTAAAGAGCTAATAGTGTAAAATGTCATGAATTTTCAGCTTATAAATATTTATAGGTGTAGATGAGATCATGTTTTATTAGGTACCTCCTCCCACTGTCCGGCACTGGATTTTTTTTTATTTCTGTTTTGGTTTGGTTTTGTAGTGATATACCTGGTCAACAGATGACCTTGGTTCTCATGAAGTCAGTGGATGTGTTGGAGGACTGCTGCTTTGACACCAGTCTAGAGTACAAGTGAGTTTCCCTTATTACTGATACTTTATTTTGAACTCTGCCTTTTTAATTCACACTTTCTTTCTTAATTCTATGCAGAAAAGTATAAGAATAGGATAAGAAGACAACCAGTTCGGAGTACTTCTGTAGAATCACCAACTTGTGCAGGCTGGAAAGGCCCTTTGGAAGGCCACATCCTCCCTAAAATAGAGTCAGTCATGGACCTGGTCTACATTGTTTAAGTTTTTACAGTCAGGGTTTGAAACCCCTGTTTCAAGACTGGAGACAATAAAACAAGTATCAATTGCCGTGAGACAACAAACATAACATGGCAGCATGTTTCTTCCACAGTAGTAATTTCTCTTTCAAGTCAGAGAAGGAACCACAGTATCCTGAGTGGCTCAGTGTGAATGCATAAGGTTTTCTTTGATTTTGAGCATGACTCTGCCCAGCTCTTCCCTGTTCAAAAGAAACAGCAATAATTCCCATTTGCCTTTACCCTCCTTTCTCTGATTAAGCTTTCAGGAAGTGCACTTTCTGAAAAGCTCTGAGGAGTCACAGCTGTGCTCCATTGGGCTGTGAACCTGTACAGCTTAGTGAGGATTTCTGTTTCCTTTTGAGTGGCGCAGGGTGAGACACGCCGTACACAGGGGCTGTACCAGCTGCAGTCCTTTGTCATGCCTGTTGCTGCTGGTTTGTGCAGTCTGTTAGCTGGAGATCAAAGTCTCACAGAAGAGCCAAGCCAGACTTAACTGGCAGCAGGAGGTTGCCAGAAGAATATGAAACAATGACAGCCAAGAGAAGGAAGATTGAAGAGGGGGTAGTTTTTTGTGTTGTCTATGGTTTTTAACAGTTAAGAGGAAATTGGTGTCTAATATGAGTTCTCTCTGTGAGCAAAGAAGTAATGTACCGCTGTAAATGTTGCAGAGTTGTGCAAATTTTGTATTTCTGCACTTGTAAACTGCTCTTCCAAGGGAAGGTCCTTTCCAGCCTTTTCACCCTGTGTGACACAGGCATGATCAGCTGTGAGACGTGAGCATTTTCACCAGTGTTTCACCTCTGCTAAACTGGTGATTTTCACTAAAAATAGGCTGTCAGTGTTTTCAGTGTAGATCTGCTGAGCAGTGAGGGTGTGGGAATCAATGCTGTCCCGGCTCAGGCTGCTCCTGGTGGAAGGCAGGGCTCCCTGCAACCTGATGCTCTGGCAGTAAAACACTTAAAATGTGCTGGGAAATCTCAGATATCAGGTAGATGACATATACCTAAATACTCATTTTATAGTTCCCAAAAAAGGTAGCCAAGTGAAATCAACTGTTAGTTGCAAAAAGGGAACCGAGAAGGTGAAGTTTTATTCCTGCTTTAGTCCCCAATTATGTTTAAAGTTTGTATTAACAGCGAATAACATAAAATATGATAGCTTTAATGAGAAATTAATTTTTCTTTCTATGTAGTTTTGTCGACAAGCAGTAGTGTAAACTTGAATTTAGAACTCTTGTATAGAGTTCTTGTATAAACCATGTCCTTATTTTATTGGCTGTTAATGAATTCAGATATACCAGTTACTTAAAAAGGTTAGTTTGATCTTTGTTGGAAAAAAATACCACTCCCAAGACACCTCTCCAAGTCTTCTAGCCATGCTCAATCATCCTTAATCCCCAGTTACTGTAAAAAATTATATTAAAAATATGACTAAAGTTATTCTTAGATGTTTCTCTTTTACCTAGTTGAGTAAAAGCAGTGGCTCTTTCCATTTTTAAGTTGGATAGAAGAAGCTTAGGAGAATGCCTAAGTTCCTAGCCATGTTCATTTCACTGCTCGCTGCTTGCTACAAGCAGTGCCAGGGAGATGTGCAAGGGGGAAAAAAAATCGTCTCCAGACAAGAGCTGTTTCTTTGAGCTGTTGTGGATGTGTGCCAGTGAGAGATCACTTTCAGAGCACTAAGTTTCTCTTATGCTTTCGTATCTCATGATGAAAGCCAGAACTGTTTGGAAATTTTCTGACAAAACTGATGACTTGGAACATGTTATGAGAGCACACATGCAGAATTTAGGAAGAGATCTTTGGTCCAGAATGGAATTTCTGATAAAATGTGAAAAAGAGGCAGAGACTGTGGAGATATTTGTGCCAGCTGCCCTATTAAATTAATGTCCTTTGAAACTATGTTCTGGTTGCAATTTAAGTAATCCTCAGCATCAAACTGTTAATTGTGCTACACATGTGTGCCCTAATGAAGCTGCTCCACTGTTGCATATGCAAATTTTAGTACAAATGGGTTTGAATGCACACCTGACCATTCCTGCTATGAAATGCAGGTGAATACCTCAGTCTTTACAGCCATCTTAGCTACTCTGTGGCTTAATCACTAATTCCATTATTTTTGCAAATGGAACAACTCTTGGAAGAGTCTGACAGCATCAGATCCTAGTACATCCAGTGAATCTGCAATTAATACGTTTAACTGGGATTTCAAGTTTGTACCACAGGAAAAATCGCACATAGAAGTTTCGATTTGTACTTCATTCCTACTAGTTGATGGTGTTTGTTGCTGGGGCTATTGGTTCTTCAGAGGCAGAAGGAACAAGGAGGCTGTACCTGTAGGACTTATTATTGAAATACACATTTTATTTTTATGCTCTTCTTTCAGGTGTGTCCTGACAAGGATGTGTGAAATAAAAAACATTTGTAAAATTGACTGTGGTTATAAATTATCTACAGGGCTTGTTATCAGGCAAGGCCAAGAAGTCTTCTTGCTCACAAACCTTTTTGGGGCTTAAAGGGAGTTCAGAGCAGCCAAAGCATACTTAATTCTTTCTCTTTTTTTTTCTCTTAAAGCACTGGATGTATTTTAGGAGTAGGACTTCTTCTTTCGTTTATGAGTCACAGTAGCCAAACAGAATTGCGAGTGCATGTTTCCACTTCATTGCGAAAACTCTGCAAATACCTGGACAGCAGTGAGGACCAAAGCAGAGGAGTCCAGGAGGTATGACCTGTTTCAAATCTTCCTTTTACTTTTTTGCCTCCCTTTAGTAACTAAAGTCTTTTTACTGAAGCTTTCTATCTGTAGTACTGGAAGGCTTGATTTTTTTTTTTTCCATAATATATGGGTTCATGTCTGCTGGGAAAAAAAAAGTGACAGTAACAACAATAATAAGAATAGCATAATATGTAATGCTGCACAGACGTCAAGAAACTGTCTGAAAAGGTAACAGACATGATCCTTTAACGATCTTCTTTAATTCCTTAACCTCAAATTAAATTGTTGAAAGTTGGATCTTGAGTAACTATGGATGTGAGTCTCTTATATACAATTTTTTACTGCTCATCTGATCTACTAGAAAGCAGACAGCAAGTTACTCTGAGAGAGAACTTAAATGCTAATATTTCCTCCTTCAATATGCCTTCTGTATACTTCTTTGAAAGTTGGTGTCCCTAGCTAAAGTGAATTTTGTATTTGTGCATGCTGCTATGGCCCAATTTACTGTTCTCATTATGTTCTGAACACCTAAACTGAGCTCTGCTAAGTTTAAGCATATGCATTTCAGGGTTTTTTTTCCAGGTTTTTTTTCCTGTAAGTTTTGACATGGTCCATGCACTTGTGATGGACCATGTACTTGCCTATAACTGTTGAGGTAAAACTTGAGAATGAAAACTGATGAAATTGGAATAGTTTTCAAGAGAAAACAAAAATCAGAACAAGCAGACATTTTGCACGAGGAAAGCAACCTTGTCCGTACATGATATATGTAAGCCTGCAGCAGCTGAGCAGTTGAGTTGCATAATCCTGTTTTTCCTAAGGAGTTAATAGAGATTGATAGTATTATCCTCTTCCCCATGTTGGTAGTGTTCTTAAAGCTCTTTATTAAATGCCTTCTTTGATGGAGTTTAATTTTTTTGGCACTACCTATGTGTTGGGGATTAGCCTTTTGCAGTTTATGGTTCATGTATCAAAATTACTTGCAGCTATGGAATAATTTATCTGTCCCCAGAGATCTTCAAGTCCATTATTGAAGATAAACTGAGTTCAATACAGCAACTTCTAAGATAAAAGGCAGCAGCTGTTAAACATCATGAGATAGTTTGGGATGAGAAGCAAAACCTACCCTTTTCAATTAAAATCTCTGTAAGGATTTCTCCAGATGAGTAAAACTCGACCAGCACTCTAGGATGAATGCTACTATATCAGATGCACAAGAGGCTCTTTCAGAGCTGCAAATATATAACCCTTTACTTGAGAAGTAATTTTGGCCTGCTGCAGCAAAAGGTACAATCTGCACATTACTTGGTACAGGTCGAATTGTTGTCAATCCTGCACAGTAGGTGGGTGCTCTCTGCTTCCCTTACAGTCCTGTGTTGTTTTACTACTTAACTTTGGTACAGAGGAGGTTAAATGATTGGCACACTTATCTTGTTGGTACTTCACTTCCTTACTCTCCATGACTAAGGCAGGAGAACAGAAAAGCAGTGTTGCTGGTGAATCCTTCTGCAAGGACAGGAGGCTGGTGTTGTGGGTTGTGTGTGAGAGTTCTTTGTGCTCATTTTCTGGCCTAGTGGACCTACTTGTAGTCCTGATGGGAGCACAGCATGCTCAGTATGCTTACATAAATAATGATCAGATACTTGTTTTGAGAGAATAGCTACATTTTTGTGGAAGGTCAGGAGTTTGACCTCTGTAAAATCCAAAGTACTTCCAAGCTTTAGTTGTGTTTGTTTAACATTATTAGCATCAATGAAGAATCTTTCAGAGAGGGAATAAACATCTGAAAGTATAAATTGAAAATGCTATGTCTTGTTTGTCATGCTGTCACATTATTCAGTGTGACCATTGCTACAGTGAGCTTGGTTAGACAGTAGTTAACAGAATTAAATTTTTGTTCAGGTACTTGCCTATTCTGTGGCCTGTTCCTGTGTCTCCGCTTTCAGTGTTGGAATCATAGAAGCAACTGAGGCTGAGAAGGCCATGAGCAAGCTACGGACCTTAGCAGAAAATAATCAGCAGGTAATGACTCTGTATTTTGGCTTTGCTTCAGTTCTCTTTTTCTCTTTATCTATTTAATATTGGATACTGCTTTACCCAGATGGCAATTCAAGACAATGATATTGATCTACTTTCATATTAACTAATATTGAATGTATTGTGCATACCATGCAATTACCACTTGATTCATTAATGTGTGTAGTGATTACCAGACAGTGACATAAAAACAAGTTGTATGTGTTTGTTTGCATTTAGAAGATAAATTGTTTCATTTGGTGTCTTTAGTCCCTGCATCCTGCCATTTTTCATTTCTTTTATAGCATATTTCCATAAATTCATTTTCTTGGTGGGAAAGTACATCAACACTGTTCTCTCCTGAATTTTTGATTTCCCTTAGCCTCCAGACAGTGCATCATAAACATAGCCACAGCTTCCTCCAGGTGTATGTTCATTCCCATTGTCCTAGGGTACCCCTCAAATTGCCAAAAATAATCTCAATATTTTAGTGCAAGTTCTTTTCTGGTTAATGTTTGCCAGGAAAAGAAGGATCCAGGGGAAGGCAACCATTTCGAATCAAAGCCTGCTATTACACTAATCAACTGTTCAGAATGTTTATCTGAAAAATAGGAAGTCAGAGCTAACTACCTGTGCTAGAGCTTTTTATCTTCATATCTAAGAAAATCTAAAACTAAGGCCCTATGTGCCAAAGATTTAATCTCAGAAAACCATATGTCATCTGACATGAGAAAACACTTAAAATAAGAAAGCATCTGGTATTCTAGATAAAGACATAACTTCTATTGTTGGGAAATAATAAATATATAAGTAATGTTTTAATAATAACTGTATAAAAGAATTTAGAATCCTTTGTAAGATCTGTTTTTTAATAAGTTCTTTTCATCCTACAGACCTACAGTTTTGCTTTAGCTTTAGGCGCGATAGTACATGGATTGTCAGCTTGTGGTCATGGGAAAGCTGAAGACCTGAGTAACAGACTAATGCCAGCCTGGATAAAAACTGTGCTTGCAGAGGTAAAAGAATTTGAATTCATATCCCGGGTTTTGTACTTGTTTTGTTCTTTTGGTTTTTTTGCCTGGGTTGGGGGTAGAGGAGGTGGGGAAGGGATGGTGTATGGTTTAAAATTAACAGTAATTTTCCTTGCTTCTGCAGGAGTGATGCTAGGAAAAGTTACGACTATCTGAATATTCTGATTGATTGATATTTGGGAGCAAGAGTATAATTTTGGGCTGTTTGCTAAAGGGAAAAAATCCCTGTTCCTCTTCTACCTGGATAACTTTTGAGAAGTTCTTAGCTCAATGAGATCTTAATTTGGACATTTTTACTAATTCGGAGCTGTGTCCAAGGATAAAGTTGGGGTTATTAAGTGAAAATGTCTTGTGAAATTAGGTGCTGCTTGTCAAAACTAGAATAAAAGAAGGGTGATTATAGTGCCTTAGTTGTTATAATAATTTTATCTAGAAAAGAATCAAATTCTAAACTTACACTTACAGATTGCAGCTGAAGGTAATTATCAATAAAGAAACTGGTTTTGAGTTGAATTTTACTGGTATATTTTGTAGACTACAGATAGTGCTAGTGAAAAAAGTATTTGTCAATTCATGATGATTTCAGATTTAGAGGAGTGAGGAGGAAGCTCCATATAAAGCTTTCATTCACCAAGAGAGGGATTAATATTATCTGCCATGCTGAAGTCTGACCTGAAAAGGCTGTTTGGATTAGAGGTGTACTAGTGATAGTAGTCATGGTTTTTAAGTTGGAAGAAACGAGCATTTTGTCCTACAGTAGTGTTGTGTCATCACATTGACTCTCTGGTTCTGAATTATGCTTCCAGGGTTCTCCAACAATGGAGCGTCTGGCTGCTGTCAGTGGACTGGTTGCACTGGTGGGCTCGGAAGGAGGCATGATACAGGTGAGAATATGCAAGCAAATTATACCTTAATCTCATGGAGAAATTTGGCTAGAAGGCAAGATGAGATGCTTCCTTCCCATTCCTACAGCAATGACTGTAAACCAGGGCATCACATTTTTGCAATAATTCATGTCGGGTACGAACCAAGTAATACTGAATTGCAATGCATAAAATGGGGTCTCTTCCATTTTGCCATCATATGTGCAGTGCCACTGGGGAAAAGTTTACAGCCATGTAAGCTTTCTTCTTTTCTCTCTCCCACTCCCCAGAGAAAGGCATGGATGAAAATGTAATCTGTCTTTTTAGAATTCTCTTTGTTGCTTCTTTTTTTTCTTCTTACCAAAGTCACGTTTTTTTCTTCTTCTCTGGTAGCTGAAATCTGAGAGCATTCAGTCCTCACAGTTTCAAAGTAAACTGAATGAAGTGATCAGAGCCCTTACACAGGTAAGAAGGTATTTCCTCCTTTGGATAATGCACTAGCATACCTTCACACCTTGCACAAGCAAGCCAAATCTGTTTGAAAGAAACTGCATAATTTCTGTATCCAACTTGAATGAGGCAGTGTAGGGAAATTTGTCTAACTAGTAGTTTATTGTCTCAACAGATAATTAGTTTCTCAGAGCAGATTGGTCTTCAGACAAATGCAGCAAGACTTCTGGGACGTCTTCACATGTCCTGTTTGTGTTCTACCCAGAACAGGGCATCTGGTAAGATGCTTTATTACTGCTGCTTAAAGAACTTGTAGAAACAGCACATCACTAAAAAGACAGTGAGGGACATATTAGATAATTCAAGTTAGATGTTGCGTCCCTTTGAAGAGACATGACAGCCTTTGAATTGGAGACCTCATGGTCCTGTGTGCCTAAAGGTCGGAACATGAAGCAGGAATCAGTGTGCTGAGTAGGATTCCCCACATCTGCTTTTACTTGCAGTATCAAAGTAAGGTTCTAAATTGTTTCGGTCAAACTTGTATATTGCTTCTTTATTTTTATAGGATAAACTGTAAAGAGGTTTTACAGTTCATATGGCAGATATTTTTGACATCTACTCTGTGTCTTTTAGAACTGATTCATTTACTATTTGTTTTAGCACTTCCCACTGTATAAAAAAATCAACACTTTAAAACTAGTCCATAACAAGAACAAGCTGAGTTTTTAGAAGTATTTTTCTAAAGACATCTCTGGTTAGCTGAAATAAAAAAAACTAGTGTTCTGTGCCCTTTCCAGGCAGCTGATACTACCTCACTAACTCCACTAACTTCAACTATTGTTTCAATTTCCGTTGGTAAAATAAAGGCAGGATTACATCATTAATGAAATACCGATAACGGGCACAAACTAATGAAGTTGAAGGTGTTCGTTTTGGTATGAACTAAACTGGGAAGCAAAAATACAAAATGTAGATGAACATCACAGAGAAAAAAAATTCTAAATTTTTCTAGTTTTCTGTATGCCTGCATGCGTGCATGCATGCCTAAGGTTAGATAGATATGGAATGTCTCTGCTGTGTTAAACTTCCTAAGATCTTGAAGCTTTCCCTTTCAAAGCCCAGCTTGCAGTACCTGATATATGTGTAAGGAAGTTCTTATCCCTGGCTTTTCAGTTGATCTGTGAATTTGTTTTTTCAGATCTGGCACCTCTCAGCACCAGAAATGTTTAGCTTGTCTTAGAGGTGAAAAGGCCAATGTATCTATCAATCTTGTGGTCTAAATACTCTTGAGTCACCAACAGAATTAGTTAGCTCAAACACAGCTCAGTTTGCCTTTAAATTTACATGGGAGTAGAAGGTTATAATTTTTGCTGATATTTTAGAATATAACGAGTCTTTTTATCTTCACAGTTCCTCCAGATTTTAGCTACTTACCTGTAAACAGCTTTATCAGGGCAGCCATTGACTTTGCCATTGAAAGTGGAAAGAAAGGTAAGAAATGATCAAACTACAATATTCCTCTGGGAAATTTGTCATGGCTATAAAAGATGACCCTAAGGACTTGCTTTTATTTGCTAAGAGAACTTTTCTAAGTACGAATTTGGACTTCACTAATGTGAGGAATATAAAATAAAAATGTAATTACACTCAAAAAGATAAGGTAGTATTGTGTAGTTAGGACTTTGGTTTTCTCCACCTAACTTTTGACTTTTAAAACCCTTTCCCTTTCCCTCTCTGTTGGTGAGATGATGTCCCTGTAAGAATGAAAGCCAAATCACTTTAAGTGTTAGGTTGTATGCTCAGTTAATACTCCATCATCAGACCAACTCTATGCTGCCCTTTATGTCAGTGATGCTAGGTTAAGCTTCTCTGTAACAGTGTGGTACTCTAACAGATTACTGCTGTGATAGATACAAAGAAGCCTGAAGAAAGTCTCTTACATGAGGAAGCCTGATAAAAGATAGATGTCTTGGATTAAAGTCTTAAGGAAGATAGAGAGAGAGAGGCTTACTCCTCTGTGGAGCTACAGTGAGCTCACTGCTGTCCTATGAAGCAAGTTTTGCTTTAAATGGAGGTACAAATGCCCATGTTTTGATTCCAGGAGGACTGAGTTAACTTACGTTGACATAATACAGTATGTAGCAAAGGTTAGCATTAGCACTCACCTGGCTGTTCTTTTGGCCTGCATCTACAAGATGAGGGAGGAAAGCAGTGTCAGAAAACTTAGCTGTTCTCCCAAAAAGAAATGCAAAATACTACCTTACTAAATGAGGAATATCTGTAATTAACTTGTAAATTAACTCAAGAACAAGGGACCAGAAAGTTTCTATTTATTAGTAACAAAAGGCCATTTTTGGCAGGAGACTAAAAATAAAACTGTTGATTATAAATGAGATGGCTAATTTTCAGATGCAAAAGGAAGGAACAGTGATTTTATAATACTTTCCAGTTCTTTACTACAGCTTGAATTACAGTGCAGTGTTCACTTTCTTTTTGCTGAGCTGTTCAGCCAAATACATGTGTATAAAAGACTGAATCTTCTGTTCTAGGCCCTGAATCTGTCCCAGCTGAGCTGGTGAAAGTAGCACTGGCACCCATTGCATTAGTTGGAGAAAGTCATCAGTATCCACCTGTAAACTGGGCATCCATTCTTTCACCTTTGATGAGGCTGGACTTTGGTAAGAGTGATAGTTTCTTAATAAGACTTTTGTATTTGTCACAAGAGTGCTTCACTTTCACAAACTTTGGAGCCCTCTTCAGGACTCGAAGTTAGTGCAGTGGTTAAAGTTTTATTGTGCTTTCAATACTGACTTTTTAGTGTTTGCAAGTATATATTTGTGACCACCATGTCGACACTGTTTTAACTGAAAAAACCAAAGAAGATCAGAACTGAGAAGTTCCCTAAAATGTTGGTGAATGTGGCCCATATTTCGTTTGAGGTATTTACATAAGAGCCCATCATGAAACTCAACTAATTGTATCCTATTTTCAGTACCTGCTTGGTCCAATGCCTATGTTAGAGGCTGTGTGCAGCTTTTTCACATATTCAGTTGTTCATTTAGCTATCACTAGTTTGAATAAATTACACTGGGTGATAACATTCAAAATAATGGAAAAAATTTCCTATACTGAGGTCTGCAGGTCTTTTGAAGAGCTGAAACTTGTTAAATGTCTGGAGGATTTTTTTATTCCTGCTTTCCACTTTGGAGTCTTACTTATGTAAATCAGGGAATTTGCAGAGGAAACAATATGTTTGTTTTGTGGCTGGTTTTAGAATTCAGACAGCATCGTAGTCCAGGAATATTGACTCATTTTTCCTTCTGTGGATTAAATCTTATCTTTATTTGGCAAGGAGGGTTTTTTTTTAAATTTTTACTTTTCTTAGCATTCCCACATTTTTGTTCCTGAGTGAATTGAAATAACTTGCAACAAATGCTTAGATTTCTTGCTGAAAATGCATGAATGGGAGAGGAGTCTTCTAACATGTATATGTTAAAAGCTTTAAGTAGCATTTTTAGAAAAATAAGTTGTAATGTAATGCTCTAGTAGAACATTAACCCTCCTTTATTTTATAAGTTGAGAACAAATTTAAAGGGAAAATAATTTCTTTGTAAATTAGTTTGTTTTCTTCTGTTTTAGGTGATGAGGTAAAACATCTCTGCCTTGAACTGGCTGTGACACAGGCTCAGTCATCTCAAAATGCAGCAGTGCTTTTGGGGATGTGGGTGGCACCTCCCCTTATCTACAGTCTCAGTGTACGTATGTCAGAAAACTCGTGGGAGCTCAGCACCTCTTTCATATAAAATTCCTCAGTGACAATGTTTAGGCTGTCTCACCAGAAAAGGATTACTGAGTTCAGAATTCTTCAGAAATACCCTTTAGGGAGTATTTATAGAGAGAGAAAGGTTGTTCTGGGGCCTTGAAATTCAAGGCAGACTTAAGACCTGCTATGCTGATTTTACTTTACTGCTTAAGACCTTTTTCCTCTCTCTCATTTCATGCTATAGCTCTGATTACCTGGAGACATAAGGCATGGCACGTATGGAGAAAAAGTATCTTTTATTATACCAGCTGATAGTCTTAAAAAAGGTCCATCCTAATCTGTCCAAAAGCCTACCTACTTTTCTAGCAAGGTCTCTTGATCTAGCTAAATAGTAAAAAAATTACGTCTTGAAAACCTTGCCTTAATTTTGTAGATACCAAACAGACTAACTTACAGTATAATCAGATTTGGGTTTATCCTTCATTGCTGTTCTGTTCTTCTGGATTCCATGGTACAGTATGTAAAACTCCCTGAATCCCACAGAACACTTGACTGCACAAGTTCAGGAGCAGATTCGTTGACAATTCTCCGAAAATTAATTGCTTCTTTCTGTAATCTCTTCAAGGAGTGTTTTTGGTTTTAATTCATTAGTCTTAGATGTGCAAACATACGCTGGCAATTTTAAGATATATAATTGGTAAGGTACCAAAGAAAAAGGCTTTATTTCTGACTACCACTTTTCCAGCTGCAGTGGAAATTTGAGGTCACAAAATGAGGTGAGCCACAGAGTATTTAAGCTCTGCATTTTGTACAGGTTATTCATTCTTCTTCACAGCTAGCAACATTAATGGTGCTATGGCTACCATACTTCTGTCTTTGACTGTCTAGACAGTCTGTATGCTTTGTGTAGGAATGCAGTGGGCACTACATAATAAAATTGCTCTGTCCTTACAGAGATGTGATGGTTACAGTTCACTGAAGTTCAGAGATGTGATGGTTAGGGTTCATTGAAAGTAAGTTCTTTATTTTTTAATGAAAACATAATATTGACATGTTTTAACTCTTTTTAGTTCAAACAATTCATCAAAAAAGGGAAAAAGAAGAGTACTGAGAAATATTTATGACTTTCAGTGCTTTCATAAGTGAAAATTTTGAGCCGCTTTTTTTGTAATTTTATCCAACAATAGTTCAAGGTCCATGAAGGGCTAGAATTTGAATCTGAGCAAAGATTTTTCCTTTTCAGATGAAAACTCAGAAATACCTTTTCATGTCTCTGTCCCTGTGGATGCAACATGTTGCAGAAGACAAACTGCAGTCTTTTACAGAAGTGCTTCTGATACAACCATTTGAAGTGAAGAACCGCACAAAAAGCCCAGAAATTTGCCAGTGTATTTTACAGGGGCTCATCCAGGCAATGAAACTTCCCAACCTAGCCCAGTTTTGCTGGGGCTTTTTGTGTCAGGCTGTGGAGAAAATATATGAACTTCTTCCAAATGAGGTTCAGGTAAGGAGTAAGTATGACGTATATGAACACTGTAGCTAGATATTTTTAATGATGGTAAGTCCCATCTTTTTTCACTGATCAGATTTGAAACATGAATAAGATGTACAATTTTTAATTATAATAGTTAAAATAGCAGCATAATTTAAATTTAAGTTACTTTTGGCAATTTTAGAATATGACATTGTGAAAGCAATCTAATGTACACTCCTCCCTCATAAATTATTTGGTAATAGGAAAATACAGTATTAGTACTGAAATACATGTTATTGGAAGAGAAGTGAACAATGAGAAGGAGCCTTTTTTTCCACAGAGGATTCAGCTTCTCACAGTGATTTAAAGAAAGTATTCAGCTTCAGAAAATACCTCCAAAGAAAGGCACTTTTCCATTAAAAATAAACTCTTTAAAAGTATTCAAATACTATTATTCTTGCAGATTGAAATATGTTGAATTCCCCAGCAAATACAGAATTTCTAAAATAGATTAAGTAAAATGAGGCTAGAGGATAGATTAATTATTCATCATTATCATTAACAAGTTCCTAAACTCACGAATTTTGATGATGAAGAAAGCTGGAAATAGACATTTAGACATGCATTTACTTTTCTGTTTGCAGAGAGGTGAACTGGAGATATATATTGATGTAGCAAGGTGTATCTCAGAAATGGTCGATTCAGAGATCGATCGCATTGTCCAAGTCTCCAAGGTAATTATGTTTTAATTCTGGTCTTTTATCACCAAATCACATGAAACAAGTAGCCTTGTCATTTTTATTGTCTCATTGGGAGCATTTAATTGTTTTATCTGACATGTAGGTAAGAGTGTTCTGGATTTAATCTGCAGACAGCAGAAAGAAGCAGAAGTGATAATCCATATCCCAAACTTTCTCAAAGCAGCTGAAATACTCATGGTTTCACCTGCGAGCTTTGAACTGGAGAGTCTTAAGTAACTTGGTAAGGTGGGAGTTGGCCTCTTCTCCCAGCCAGCCAGACAGGGTGAGAGGACACAGTCTTAAGCTGCACCAGGAAAGGTTTAGGCTGGACATTAGGAAGAAGTTCTTTACAGAAAGGGTGATTAGACATTGAAGTGGCCTAACCAGGGAGGTGGTGGAGTCGCTGTCCCTCAAGGTCTTTAGAAAAGACTGGATGTGGCACTCAGTGTCATGGTCTAGTTGACATGGTAGTGCTCAGTCGTAGGTTGGACTTGATAATCTCACAGGTCTTAGCCAACCCAACTGATTCTGTGAAGTTACTTCTGTCAGCAGAACAGGAATGGTGTGAACCAGAGTGGCGTTACATCTTCTAAATCCCAGACCAATGATGCAAACAACAGACCATAGTCTCCTTTGGTTAATATAAACACCTGGTTGAAATTGGAGTGTAAATGCACCCTGGTGACTAGCTATCCTTGAACTGGTGGATCTGTGCTTCTGTTAAAAATCTGAAATAACTGACTAAAAAACCTTTCATTCTTGACTTCATGTTCTATATTTACATTCACACTCAAAATGTTTCCTGGTGGACAAGATGACTGAGGATGATAATGGAATAAAAAAGCTTTCATCTTGTAGCTCACCAGTGGAATCAATTAGGAGTGGAATTTTCGGCAGCTGAAATGCTAAGGAAACGACCTGTGGGGAAGAACTTGATGTTTTCAGATCAAGCTTTTAAAAACAAACATCTGTGACGTAAAGCCCCCTGTTCTGTTTGCTATCAGACTCACTAGAGAATTGAGCATTCAAATAGGTTGTGGAAGCTGAACTGTAATTTCCTTATACTTTTTAGTTCTTATTTCACACTGGAAAACGTCATTTAAGAAAACCTCTTTTTGTCACTACAGTGTATTTGTCTTGCAAGAAGACTTGAGGCTCCAGAACTGTCAATCTGATGTATTCCATTTCAAAGAGGAATGTAAAATTTAAAGCAGTATGAAGACAAGCTATACTGAGTTACACTTTGCTGAATTAATTTGAACAGTGTAAAGTTTAAGTAATAGATACAGTCTTCTGTTTCATAATGTCGTGAGGAAAACTGAGCCTAATAGTTATTCAGTTTCCTACTGTTTTTATTAAGAGGAATGCAAAATTTGCTGTTCCCACAAGAAACGTACATTTCAATTTAACATGTTTTTTATTGCATTTGCAGAACAATATAGAGAAGGCCACATTCATGAAAGTGTATTTAGTTTCTCAAGGCAGATTGTCTCTGATGAACTTGAGTGCCGTGATTAATACTGTGGCTGGATATCAGCAGAAGGAAAATATTTTGTGGATGCTCTTGCATAGTTTCTATCATGCTCGTATTGTGAGACATGAAAATACAGGTAAGATTAGGCTTAAAGAAAAATTAACAATGCAATCAACAGATATTTATGAATCTATTCTGATTCTTTTAAAATAATTTTAAGATGGTTTAACTAAAGTGTTTCCAAATTTTTCCACATTAGAAACTACTGTCTTCAGAGTTCTTGTATTATTCAAATCTTGTATCACACATTGCTTTTATGTTTTTCACCAGTTACTTATTTTTCTGTGGTCCAGCTACAAGTCATTTGTCTCATCAAGGTGGTTTACAGACCAGAGTTTTAACTAGATCTGTCTCCCATTCTTTTTAGGGTAGTGTTACAAATGTACATAGTACATCAGAGACCTCTAGTAGTGCAACTCTGCTAACCTTCTGACCTAAAATATGACTTACTGGTATGTGACACAGAAGGTGGGGGGATGTTCCCTTGAGACTGGCTGAACTAGGGGGATAACTTGCTTTCCTTAACTCCTTGCACTGATTTAACACAGGAAATAAATTGCCCTTTTTTGCTCTTCATGACTATACCAGATAGTCATCTGGTGAGTTAATGATTTTGGCGGGCTCAGCTATGGGTATGAGAGAACATAGGGGCTGATGCAAGAGAAGTAGGAGCATCACACAGGAAGATAAAGAAGGGAGAAACAAGAACAGAAGAGGCAAGAGTGAGGTCCCATTTTCATAGCAGAAGGGTCTTTGTCTGCCTGTGTTCTCTGAGCAGCTTCAAAGCATTATATTGCCACATGCCTTAGCTGCCAGCTGTGTTTGAAGAACTTCAAAGAGTAGTGAGTTTTAATTGAGTGAAATAAGGGTTCTCTGGGTAAAAGAGGAGACTTCATTAAAAGGGGCATTTGTAAAGATTACATGAAAATAGTAATGTATGGAGTAACATGGTCTCAGTGGTGAACATCATTATTAGTTTGTAGGAGATAGAACAGATTATGGATAGCAGAACTTGAGTCAATGAAATGTCTTCCATCCTTGAGATGAATTGAGGGCTGAGTTTATTTGCGTGCCTTGACCATATTTTACTGATCCTCTCAATACTGTAGGACCATTTTCACAGTACTCTACACATTGAGGGAGGCTTTAGGATTCTGCAGCACTCTGTCTCAGTTTGAGACAAATTCAGAGGAAATATCCTCTGATAGAAGGCAGGTTACAGCTGCCCCTCCCCTACCAAGTTCAAAAAATAAACATTTCCTCAGAAGAAAGAGATAAAAAACCCTATTTATTTAACAAAACCCACAGGAAAAAAAAAAAAAAAAAGAATAATAATATTAGATAATAAAATCTCTTGCTGTGCAGAGAAACCTGAGAAGTTCTCAGTCCTTGTGTGGGTGTGGTTTCTCCCCTCCTTGTCAGAGCTGAGTCAGCCTGAGCCCCCATCTGTTCCCCCCTTTCCCCCTCCCTCCCCGGGCTTTGGTAGAAGGTTTTCCCAGTGAGTTCTAGTGTTCAAAACAGTCCAGAAGAAAAGGAGGAAAAAAATGAAGTCCTAAGAAAAAAAGAAGACAGTCTCTCTCTAGAAAAAGCTAAAGCCGAAAACCAGATGAAAAGCAGGAAGAGTGCTTCCTCTCCTCTCTACAGCAACAGCAGCACACAGAGCATAGAGTGACCTAAGAACACAGAACTGCTTTGAAAAAGTTCGT
>VZRF01004282.1:81998-112083 GCA_013396875.1 Vireo altiloquus
CTCACTCAGCTTTTATTTTTTCTGTGTGTTCAATGTGTTGCCGGCATTATAAGAAAAATTTCCGTACTGTTTAAGGGCCTGTATGTTTTGTCAGTGGCAGAATTAATCCAATGTGATAGTGGTGTTGGTGATCCTTGTTCTTCTACTACTTTCTTGCTATAGTGATTTTCTGTGCTTGTTTTTTAATAAAAAGTGCATTCTAGTGTTTTACATGAGTCAGTGTTCTTCTTCTTTTTCTAGGAGTTCTGAAAAGAATGGACTGGCTGTTAGACCTGATGGGGTACATCAGAAATGTAGCATACAAGTCAACACCCATACAAAATGTTGATCTGAAAGAGGTAATGCTGTGAAAATAATTTGCAGCAAGAAAAGAAGGAGGTTCTGATATATTTCACATTTTCCCTTAGTAATAAGTATTATTCCCCATGCTTTTATATTTGAGATGATTGTGATCTTACCTCCACAGAGAAAATCTTCACAATTTTTGTGAATGAGTCTGTATTTAACACTATTTAAAATAACTTTTACATTTAAGTTATGATAGAACCTTAAGGCAACTAAAGGAAATAATTTCTTCAAATTTCCTGCATTTAGAACACTTGAAGGAAAGTTTTGAATTCATTTGTAGAACTGTCTAGGCAGGTCAGAGCTGTCTAAGCTGCTGGTTCTGAGAGAGCTTGGACAGTTTTAGAGAAAAAATGTTGTTCAGCTATTTAGGTCTTCTGTTTGAGGACATAAAATAAGCTGCTGCTTAGATCAGAAGGGCATTCATTACACTGCTGCAATATTTCCCAACCATTTTTAGCACCATGGGTGCTAAAAGGGTGGCTTTCTCTGATTTCCTTCAAGTCAGGTTGCGGTGAAAAAGTTATTTCCCCATTTTAAATGAATAGTGCATCAGCTTTAATCTAAAAATCTAAAATAATCTAGAAGATTATTTTAGAGGAGTGTGGTTTTACTTTTCTTTCTGTAGACATTTCAGTTTGAAGTTCAAAAGGTTTGTGCTGCTTCAAAGCATAGAAGGATACTAAGGACTTTTTAGTTCTTGCATCTTGAGTTTTAGCTGAATTTTTAGATATTTGTTTTTCAGAACAAGTCACCGTCTGGATTTTGGTCTTGGGTTTTTGGCTGGTTTTTTTTTTTGGATGAGTTTTTTTGTTGGTTTTTGGTGGGGTTTTCTAATTGGGTTTTTTTTCCTCCTTCTGCACTTTTCATTTGTTAATGTGCATTTTTGCCTTTTTCCCATTTAGTGCATAGATTTCCTTCTGTGGCTGTTTGCAGCTTCTGTGGTGGCCTGGGCTGACCATGGTGCACCATTACTGCTTGGCCTCAATGCTGACTGGTCACTGTGGAAACACCACATGGCATTACCAGAATTATCTGACGAACATATTGGCAAGCACCCCACTGACAAGTTTGCTGTGCAAGAGACTCTCACTCTCCTTCCAAGCAGCCTTTCCCTTTTGCTGGCTAAAGAACCATGGAAAGAACAAACACAGAAGGTAATTTGCATGTAGGGGTAAGCACTTTTCCAGAGTCAGAAAGCACCCCATTTTTAGTAGTCAGCTTGGTCTTAAGTAGAACAGTTATTTCCTCTATATATTATTGCATCTCAGTTGTGATCTCACTTTATTTTTAATCAGATATGAAAGTAGTTTCTCAAGTAAAATTGGAGAGTTGCCAAAAAAAAAATTCCAAAGCTAGGAGTTAAACTCTTAAGAAAGATCCTCTGCAGTTGGACACACCACACTGTAAATTCAGAGCAATCAAAGATCTTCGGTACAGCTTGTAGTGTGTGTCATTTATTTTGAAGTATGAGTTGAAAATAAATGTGGAAAATTACCTAATTTGGCTAACCTACTGTGCATTACATGTAGTCGTTATATGAGGAAGTACTGCTATTAATCTGTAGACTAATAGTTAGCTGTTTTGTGTGAACTGGAATCTGTTGAGGACTGGTTTCTCTGAGCATACTCCTGTGCTCAAAGTTACTACTGAAGTCAGAATTCAGAATGTGGGAGGAATGCCAGGGTGAGCTGTTAGTATGCAAGTGCCTAATTAGGTTTTAAGGAAGAATGTGAGGCCTTGCCCTGAAAATCATCCTTATGAGTTTGAAATACCATATTGTCATCCAGGCACACTGCATCCTACAAAAAAAATAACAGAAAATGAGAGAGGTCAAAAGAGGAACAAAGGCAATAAGAGTTCTGAAGGATTTGCAGTAAAACATTTGGACAAGAGACTGATAAGAAAGAATTATATTAATAGGTTAAAGGTATGAACAGGCAAGATGGAGGAAAGCTATTTAGTGTGCCTTCTTCTTACAAAGAATTATTGCTGAGATAATGAGAAGGAACAAAGGGAGTTTCAGATCCAGCTGTGGGAAGAATTGTGCTGACAGGGAGATGTACTTAAGGGTGTTTTGTTTACTTTGGGCAGAAGCCTCATTGGGCACTACCTCTGATGAGTTAAATGAATTTAGCAGAGATCAAATGTTGTCTGTCAAACTGAAAAGAATTTTTCGAGTTCTGATACAGGGGCTCTTTTAATTCAGATTTTTCTTCATATTTCAATCTTCAGTTTATTGACTGGCTGATCAATATGATGGAATGTCCTAAGGAAGCATTATCAAAATCCTCCATGGACCTGCTGAAAGGTAATATATTTTTAATTGGGTCCTTATTTTTTAATAACTGTCGGTACAGATCAAAATGCAGTTGTTATAAGGAGTGAGATATTGTCTTTGAGGACACTTTCACAGTTAAATCTTGTCTGTAACACCTTTTATTTGTTGTCTCATCTGCTGGAACGTATGATATAGCACTTAGGGCCCAAAGGACTTAGAGGTACATCTAGACTATAAACTTATTTTATTGATAGATCTGTCTGTTGTTTTTGAAGTTACTCTTAAAAACAAAATGCAACATACTAATGGGAAGTCCTCCAGTATCAAAATACAAATCACATAACTTAGGTGCAACTAAAGACTGCACTGTGTAGAGAGGATAGGAGGTGGACTAGGACAGCCTAGTAAAGTGGTCTGATAAAAAAGGAAAGACAAAAAGAGAAATAAGGGTTGCTGAAAAGATATGTGTAAAGAAAGATGGAAAACAGATGATATGTTGAGTTATGGTAGGAGTTGTAGCCCTAGCATGCATCCCATTGCTTACTTACATATGCAGGATCTGTGCAAGTCTTTCTAAGAGGACGCCACAAATAATATCAAGTGAAGTAAGCACATTTATGCTTCTCTCCATGCACTTCCTTTGGACCACCTGATTTGCTGGACCTAAACAAGGCTTCTTGAAATCCCGTTATAAGTTATTTGCATTATTAGGATATTTAGCCTTGTTTTGAGATCTGCAGTCTTTAGTTATGCTCTGATAAATTCCCCTGTAGTGTCTCCTAATCTCCACCAGAAGTAATGCTAAGGGCTGTTGGAGAACCTCCTCTGTATATTAGAGAGTTCTGATATTCCCGGTATATTCTGAGTATGCCCTGATAAAGATAAATCACTGTTTCCCTTAAGCTTTCCATTGTTTTTTTCATTTTACATCCTAGAACTTGAAAGTTCCATTTGAATAACAGACTGTTATTAGTTTGGTAACTGGATTTTGTCTAAAAGAATGATCCTTTCAAATTGAGTTAAGGAACCAGTGAGTTGCATTTCCAATCAGCAAATTGCACAGAGGACTTAAGACTTTGTGCATCTATTGTTCCCAGTGCCTCCTGTGTCCTGGCTTGAATCATTGCTCATTGAATTTGAACTTTCTGCAATAATGGTTGATCTATGTGCCTAAGTGATAGACTAATTAGAAGATGATGTGGTATGTTTTCAGTAGGAGACATGCCACAAAGCAGAGAAAGGGACAGGTACATCACCACAAATGAAAGAGTTATGAAAAGAGTCAGTAAAAGGAGAACTAAACCTATATGTGTTAGTAAAATTACTAGGAAGAATACTGTCACATCCTTTTCTTTGGACTGCACAACTTAATGTAATTTTCCTTGTCTTCACAGTTACACTTCTGGCCTTGAGATCTCTTGCAGAGTTCAAGAAGAAAGCAGTGTGGACTAAAGCTTATGGGTGGTAGCTGCACGCCATACCTTATCCAATGAAGAAAACTGTCCATACTTGAAAATATAATATTATTACTCAGGCATCAAGAAGGTGTATTTCAAAGAGGTTTCCCATCACAAGGTTTTTTATTGGGTTTGGGTTTTTTTTAGCCTTTTGCCTTATCACAGATAATCCTAAGATGAAAACAATATTTTATCTTTAACTGTTGTATTATTGTTTTGCAAATGTGCTGAATCTAAATCAGAAATATACATTCAGTTTCAATTGAGTTGTTTCAGTGACATCTGGGAGCCTCAAAAACTGGAGTGGGATATTCCTTTAATTCATGGAAGCTTTGAAGGAATGGCTAAAAATAAAACAAACTAGTAAAATTTGTTTGGATATAGAGTATTTACTAAACTATGTTTTAGTGTAACAGACTTTGAATGAGCAGTATTTTTTAACTGATAATCCTTCCTTTAGCAACAACACAATGTTCCTGTGCAGTGATGACAACACATTAACACTATATAGTGTGAGCAGGGTTTCTGAAAGGGGTGGTATGCATGTCAATTTTGCAATGGCTTTATAAAGATCATTGAAATGAGTCAATGATCCTGATGACTGTTGTATCCACAGCTCCAGGACAGCTGCAATTTTCTTTCCACTCATTACTGCTTTTGCCTCCTTTACACTTCTTTGCACATAACGAGAGTTGTTCTCTTCCTCTAGGGAAAAGGGTCAATACAGCAACTCTTTTCCACATTTATTATCTTAAATAGATTAGTCCCTGCAATTTCCCTTATTTAATACTTTTTTCTTTTTGAAAGAATAGAGAATTTTCCTCTTTGCAATCTTGCCAAGATAGATCTTAAAAGAGCTTTTATATTTAGCAATCCTCCTTGCTGAAGTAGACAAAAATTAACTGAATATAATTGTTTGGGCACTGTTCCCTAGTGTCTTTCAAAACAGTACTGGGTAAGACTATTGTTGATTTTTTAATCAGTTTGAAGGAAATGATATTGCCATACATCTAGAAGGCACACTCCATTGGAGGAATTATCTTATATTCAGGACTGATAACATTTCCTCTGTAAAAGAAATTCTCATCTGACTTCTTGGTCATTTGGTCTGTTTGCCCTGGAGGAGACAGAGGACAGACCTCATCACAGTCTACGACTTCCTTTTGAGGGGAAGAAGAGGAGCAGGCACTGATTTCTTCTCTCTTGTGACCAGTGACAGGACCCAAGGGAATGGCCTCAAGTTGTGTCAGAGGGGGTTTAGGCTAGATATTAGAAAAAGGTTCTTCCCCCAGAGGGTGGTTGGGCACTGGAACAGCTCCCCAGGGCAGTGGTCACAGCACCAGCCTGACAGAGTTCAAGTGTTTGAACAATGCTCTCAGGCACATGATGTGACTCTTGGGGTGTCCTGTGCAGGTCCAAGAACTGGACTTCAGTGATCTTTGTGACTTCCTTCCAACTCAGAATAATCTATGATTCCATGACTCTTTCCAGGATTTTCTCTTGCCAATAAGGGTACTGTGTGAAGGCAGTGAGCTTCACAGCAATTGGGCATTTCTTCCCTGATTGGATGTGTGGAGGACTAATGCTGTAGTTTGTCTGTCCAAAATAGTGGATAATTAGTGGTAATTTGCTGCTGTATATGCAACTCTGTACTGCGAAAACGATCTAAAGTTGAACGTGCAGAAGGACTCACTGAAAGTCCTTGTCACTGAGTTAGTATCTCTGTTCATGACATTCCCATTTATGTGCACTACTAAGTAACTTCTAACAAAGCCAGGTATGTCACATTTTAATGGTGCCATCTCTAATGTACTGTTTCAAACCAACTTAAACCCTTAATCATCTCAGTTTGCCCGTGTGTTAGCATTTTAATTCAGATGAAATTTTGCCTTTTTTAAAGGGACTTGCTGTGTGATACCTCCTTGCTGTGTTTCAGTTTGCATAGTGGAGCAATATATAAACATCTGAATTAACTGAATTCCCACCGATATACAGTAGAAAATGTAAGCCAAGGGATGGCATAACATGGCTTGAGAATGGCAGTGCTAACAGAGCTGCAGAGAGCACTGAGAATTTAGGGGAATATCTGAAATGCTTCTACACCAACACACACAATACAAGAAATAAACAGAATGAACTGGAAGCCTTCATCAGCTCCCAGAGCTATGATATCATTTGGATTAGTGAGACTTTGTAGAATGAGTTCCATGACGGGAGTGCTAGGATGCTGGGCTACAAGCTGTTCAGGCGGGATAGACAAGGCAGGCATGGCAATGTAAGGCACAGGTTTCACTATACTGAATGATCTCTGTAAGTGAGGGCAGGCCTCATGAGATGTTACAGAGCTGGGGTTCCCATGTGTAGGGAGTAAACACACAAGTCCAAAGCTCAGAGTTGAAACTGGCCCGCATTGGGTCAGATAAAAGAAATTCTGAGTATGTTTACAGCAAGAGGAGATCTACGGAAAATATTCAACCAATACTTGATGAAGATAGTCACCTGAAAAAAGGATGAAGAAAAGGCAGAGGCATTTTAATGCATTTTGTTGCCTCAGTCATTAATAAAACTGATAGACATTGGTCTGGCCTGTCCTCTCAGTTAGAGGACATACAGCAGCAGTAACTTTGCATTTCTGGGAACTGTAAATGAGCAGTTGTATCAGTTTAATCTTCATAAGTCCATGGGGCCTGATGGGATTCATCACAGAGCACTGAAGGAGCTATCACGTGAGAGTCTGGGGAGATCCCTACTGACCGGAAACTGGCCAACATTATTCCAGTTTACCAGAAGGGCATGAGGGTAACTGTAGTTCACACACAGGGAACTACAGGCCTGTTAGTCTAACCTCATTACTGGGGAAAATTTAGAGAGATCATACTGGTACTAGTGAAAGGCATTTAAAGAACAATACAACCATCAAGCACAGTCAACATGAGTTCACAAAGGGAAAGCCCTGCGTAACTCATCTGATACCCTTCTATGATACAGTCACGCACCGAGTGGGGCTTTTGATACTGTTTTACAATATCTTACAATATCTGTCTGAACAAGCTGTTTAGACAAGTGGTGAGATGAGTGGGTTCGTGGTGCACTGGTTAAAGAACTAAAGAACTGGCAGAAGAGCAGAACTTGAAGAGTTGTGCATGGGGCTGGCAAACAGTCACCAGCAGTGTTCCTCCGGATTCAGTGTATTTATCCATGATCAGGAGGCATGAGTTGAATGCACCATTAGTACATTTGCTGATAATACTAAACTTGAAACTTGCTGTTGACTCTTGAGGGACAAGAGGTCTCACAGAAAGATGTGGATAGACTGGAGCATTTTGCTATGATTAATGGCTTGAAATTTAACAAATTAAAATGGTGGATTCTGCATCTGATACAGAGTAGCACCTGATACAAGTCCAAATGGGTAGATGAGTGGCTGGAGAGCAGCCCTGCACAGAGGGATCTCAGGGTACTGGTATCTCAAGATAGAAAGATTTAAATTCACAGGATTACAGAATTGTTGGAGTGGGAAGGGACCTCTGGAGGGCAACACACCTCTCCTCATTATCTCCTCCAGCACTTGCACTAAGAAGTTATCTTCCAGTATCTGCAAGAACTTCTTGCACTATGTCTGCCAAGCCATGTCGTACCTCCAACAAATACAGGGCTGTTGAATACCTGGAGGAGAACCAGGGCCTTTGACCTCAAGGCTACTTCCAGCTGCACACAGAAAGCCTCATCAACTTCCTTGTCCTGATCAGGCGGCCTGTAGTAAACACCCACAATGGTGTCACCCATTTTATCCTGTCCCTTAATTCTTACCCATAAGCTCTCAACTCATTGCTGTCCCTGGGCAGAGCTTGATGCTCTTTCACATAAAGACCACCTCCACCACCTCACCTCGCTGACCTGGCCTTTCTAAAATGTGCACAGGAATCCATTATAACATTCCAGTGGTGAGCTATCCTGCCATGTCTCTGTAATTGCAGTGAGATCATGGCTCTGTGCCTGCACAGAGATTTCCAGTTCTTGTTTATTCCCCATGCTCTGTGCATTTGTGTACAGACACTTCAGGGATGCAGTCGAGCATCCAGGTTCCCTAGAAGTGGGGTAAGAGAGTTCCCCATAGCCATACACCCCCTTGATGTGGTTAGCCCTAGGACTCTCATCTTGAGGCAGCCAACATTGCCCTGATTGGCATAGCCCGCTCCCAGGAGGAAGCAATGGCATGAGCATTACCCCTTTGGACCCACCTTCAGCTTAAAACCCATCTCACCATTGGCCAGTCTGCTGCCAGAGCTTCTCATTCTGTTTTTAGACAGGTGGATCCCATCCCTTCCTAACAGGCTACCATCATTGAAGTACATCTCATTGTCATAAAAAGCCATTGTCTTAAACACCCTTTTGCCTGCCCAGTCCTGAACTTTTCCAGGAACTTAGGTGAGGTATTGGAGCTGAAGTTACAGTGGCCTGTTGTGGTCAGACATGGAAGGCTGACTGCCTCGATTTTCCAGCTGCTTGCTCCAAGTTACCTCTCTATCAGAAGGAGGTGGGGAGTGTCTTTCCCTCTGTCAGGGGAAGAACGCCTCCCCCATGGCAGGGAAGTCTTCTGTCATGAACTTCCTGCCTTCTTCCTGGAGTTTAGGTTTGGTGGTCTGCTCCATAGTGAATTTTAAAGAATCCTTTTCTTATTCCAGCCTTTTAGGCAGCTGTAAGACTAAAGACGTAACTTTTTTTTAAGCTAAAACAATAAACATTGCTTAATCTGATATAGGTCTGACCTCAGCTGGCTTCCAGATGTCTGTTCAGCCCTATCTCCTCAACAGGACATTCATTCTCCCTCCTCCTCAACAGGACAGGGAGAAAATAGGATGAGAAAATTCATGGGTCAAGATAGAGTGATAATTTACCATTCACTGTCACAAAAACAGATTCAACTCATGGAATAAAAATTTATTGCCAATTAAAAATAGTGTAGGATGGAAAGAAAAAAGGAAAAACTAAAATCACCTTCTCCCAGCCCTCTCTTCTTCCTAGGTTCACTTACTCCTTCATTACTGCATTTTCTCCTACCTTTCTCCCCAGGCAGTACAAGGTGGGTAGGGTGTGAGAGTTGCACTTAGTTAATAAAGCTTAATTTCTGCTGCTTTTTTCTCTTCACCCTGTTGCCCTGGTCCAGCCTGGGATCCCTCCCATGAGATCCAGTCCTTCATGGCTTCTTCTCACAAGCTGCAGCTTTTCAAGCACTGCTCTAATATAGGTCCATTCCATGGTGTACAATCCATTTGGAAAAAGCTGCTTCAGTGTGGGTCCCTAATGGGCCACAGTTCCTGCTTTGCTTGTCTGGGCTCTCCATGGGCTGCGGCTTCCCTCAGGGCACAGCCACCTGCTCCAGCCTGGGGTCCTCCACAGGCTGCTGTGTGGATATCTTGTTTGGTGTGTTTGTCCATGGGTTGCAGAGGGGCAACCTGGTCCCACATGGTCTTCTCCATGGTCCACAGGGGAATCTGCTGCAGTGCCTAGAATAGCTAAACTTCTCCTTCATTGCCCTTGGTGTCTACAGAGCTGTTTCTCTTACGTTTTTCTTACTCTTCTTTCTCGCAGCTGCTGCATAACATTTCTTACCTTTTCTTAAGTTTTCAGAGAGATGCCATGCCATCATCTTTGCTGTTTGGTTCAGCAGTGCCCTGTGGCACCTCTGTTTTGTAACTGGTTGGAACCAGCTGTTTCCGGCACAGAAGAAGCCTGTGGCTTCTTGTGGAAGCTGTTCCTGCAGCTTCTCCATTGCCAAAGCCTTGATGTGGTAACCCAATACAATATCCTATGTCATGTTTTCTTCTATAGGGTTAACTCCAGGCAGCTTGGTGACAAACAGGTTAGATTGAATTTCCAGGGGAAAAATATTCATGTTTCAACTTCAGCAAGTTATATAGTGGTTTGATGTGGACTTACTCTGGCTGTCTTAAAAGCTGTCATCTTACTCAGCTGCTCTATGTTTCTTCACATTGTTCATACTTGAATCAGTTTGGGTCAGACAGAAGCCCAAAGTTGAAGTACTCATGTTTCTCTGCTAAGTTCCAAATTTCTGTTTGCAGTGCTTTGAAAAAAAATAATCCCTGGTTGACACTATACTATTCTCTGTGTAATCTTGTTGTTTGTGGTCTGCAAATGCTCAGTGGTCACAATAGTCTGCAGGCATTGTCTGCCACATGTATTAAATAAATAAAAATTCTAGTAGGTGACCTTTCATAACGCATTAATTTAGCTTCACTGTTTCCTTATATAACCTCTTAGGCTGCATGGTTTAAAAAGTCATACAGGCAAAAGCCTCCTCATATTGTAATAGTGTTTACTTTCCCTTTAAATATTATCTTCTCTCCTACTCTATTATCTTCCGTCCCTTCCCACAGTTTTCAGTCAGCTAAAAAAAAAATAGCCTCACTTTTCTCCTCCATATGCTTGAGTTGAAATGTAGGTGATAATCAATACAGATGAAACATCAGAAAAGCTCCCGCCAGCCCCTAAGGAATTACTTGGCTATTTTTGCCTGCATAAATCCCTGGGTATTGCTGTGTATATTCCTCATTCCCAACCTTTGAAAAGCATATGTTCTAGTTGCATTCTCACAGATTATGCTACAGAAGTATGAGAGCAATATAGTTGTGTAAAATGCCTAGAATTTTGGACATGGCTTTTGATAGTCATTCAGTTCCCTTTGAAGAACATGTATTTGACCTGACTACATCACACTTCTTTTGCACACATATGTCTGCTCTTCAGCATGGAAAAAATTGTTGTAGGAGAAGAGACAGACATGCCAAACACATGATTGTGAGTGTTTCCTTCTGACCCTTAAACATCCCCTTGAATATATAGTAGATTAGTACTTAACACTTGCTTTTCTGATTTAGCTGAATTTTCTGGAGTCTTGTTTTGATAACTGAAGGATGGGGCCAGAATGTGAGGGATCCTTAGTGAATGCCTGGGCTAATCAGCATGTCAGTCTCATAGGTTGCAAAGGTTCTGACTTCTTCCTTGAGAGATTCCAGTTCCAGACAATTTAGCATTTATATGTGAGGCACATACATGTTGGCCTAATATAAAGTAATCTTACAGATTAAATGATATTGTCATTACAGAATATCTGTAGCAAATGAGATAAGAATTAACACCAAAACAAGGGTGTGACTGTGAGCTGCGGCACTCTTCAATTTTTTCAGAATTCTATAACATATGTTAGAAAAAATCTATTGCCACTTGAAGTTAAAACTTTCAAAAGTTTTTAAAAGCTGCTGCATTTTTGAGGTGCATTTAAGAGATCTGCCTTTTCTGAAAATTGTACACAGCCAAATAATGTTCATGCGAAGAAGATTTTTGCATTGAGAAATCTTTGTCCACTTTGTTTTTCATTATGATGTGCAGCAATCCCCTAGGAATAGACTTTGTCCTTCCAAACAAAGTATCAACTTAGCTTCTTTTTTTTTTGATGTTGCCTGTCCCTAGGTGTGCCATTCTTTCGTAGAAGAGGTTCTGGATGATAAAGCACATGCCTGAATCAAAACAGAAAATGGTGTAAGAACAAGGGAGTAGAATTGAAACTGTCTTCAATTAATTTAAAAGGAAGTGTAAGAACCTTCATCTGGCAACCTTGCATAGTTCCTTCTATGTACTTAGGGACAGAACACTATATCATAAAGATGAGAGCCTTCAAATTCATGTTAAAGCCATTGACAGAACTAAGACTTCTGTTTGATGCAGCTAGATTCAGCAGAAATTTTTCCAAAGTATTTTGTTGAAAATGAGAAGGGATCTATTCACATGCAGGTTTTGGAGTGGCCTTGTTTGTTCATCCCTTTGAATAATCAAGCTGTAAAAGTCTTAATTTGGATATAACTTCTCATCCCAGCTAGGACTTATGAGTGAGGAAGATTTACACAGAACTAGAGTATGATCAAAGGGGAATTGATTTTTTTTAAAAAAAGCAAAAAAAGCAAGTTTCACTCAATAGCTGTAAGGCTAGGATTACTGAAACAATTTTTATTGGTTTGTATTTTTATGCACACTACACATGGTGTATCTTCCAAATTTAACTATTTGTATTTGAAAAATACTGGAAATCAAAACAGGTAGCGATAGACTTCCCTGCAGTGGTCTGCAGGAGATGTGGCAGAGAGAGTTCGAGTTTGTGAAAGGCCTGGTACTGATTTGATTTTTTGTTGCCATAGGCATCCCAGTTGTGTTGAGACCCAGCTTTCTGGAAGATGAGATACTTACCTGTAAAAAGCACTAGCAGGTACATTTTCAGAACATAGGGGAAGTAGACTGAGAAGGTGAATGGAAATGGTAGCTTGAAGGAGTATGTGCCAAAGGATTCAAAATAAGGCAGTGATACACAAATTGCAAATCCTGTAAAAATGCAGTAAATCCTTAGTCAAAAGGAAGCAGAAGATCATCCAAAAGCTTAATGTACAAGTCGGTTACCGTTTATATTTTATATACCTATACATATGCATTCATGTATATATTAATGTTTTCTGCTTGAGTTTAGTTTTGTAGGTTTGGGGTGCTAATTGCTATTAATACTAGAATTAATAAATACATGTTATTCATTAACAAGTTCCCTCAGAAACAAGTGCTTTCAGTGTGTTCTCTGGGCAGAGTTCTTGGCATAAGTATGATTATCTGCTAAGTATGGCCTGAGCCAGCCTCAGTGTGGGAGATGCTTTGGAATTTGCTGTCTAATATGCTCAGTCTGGAAAGAAGGAGTCCGTATGTCATTTATGAGAATATTTTTATGCTTTACTCAGAAAAAAAGAACATTTTCCTGTATTTTTAAAAACTGAAACAAAACCAAGCAAACAAAACCCCAAAACCTACCACACAACCCCCAAAACCCAGAGAGTGCCTATTAAAGAAAAAAATAACAGAAAAGAGGGGCATAGGTGACATATGGGTTAATATGAAGGTACATGAACATTTATGACAACTTTGGCAACACATGAGGAACTATGTTAAATAAAAATGGCAAATGAAGCGATGACATTTTATTGAAAAATATTAAGGATGCAAATGATTGGTATCCTTCCCACCTCCTTACCTTTCGCCAGAACTGAAATGGGGTAAAGTGGGATGCACAATGAGAAGTTAAGCCATGTTAGTGGTAGGTAGTATATGCCCATCCTTGCCAACATGTTGTAAGTGTACCTGTAAAAAGAGGAAAGCAGATGAGCTCAGCAGAAATTCTGATGTCTCTAGAATAAAGATACACTACTGGAAAATTCAAAGGAATTGCAGAAAGACTTGAAGCTGTCTGAGTAAATTTCAGAGCGAGCAACAGTTTTTGTTCAGGCTCCAATGCCTGAAAGTAGGTGGTTCACTTTTTCAGAAGGGTTGTCTGTGGTGCTACCCTACAGCAGTCAGACTGCAATAAAACCCTCCAGACAGAAAGCTTTATCAGAAACCAGCATGATTTCATACTGGTCCGACAGAACATGGATTTCACATGGATGTGTTGGGACTGAGAGGGGCAGACAGAATATGACTGGTGCTTGGGACCGAGAAAATTCTGATTTATGACTGCTGAGCTAGCTGAATCATTTCTGGAGAAGGTTAAACAAGAAGGCAGTTACAGGTACTTAATCTTCTGTAGTACATGTGCCCCTCTCCTTGACCTCAGAAGGGGTAGTAGGTCCAAAAAAAGCATTAGCTTACCAGTGTATTGCAGCATTTTATTCTTACTATGGCTTTTACTTTTGCTCATTGGGAGACCAAAATGCCTAGGACTTCACTTCCCAAAGGTGACCTAATTTTGGTTTGATCTTAAAGTGGTATAGCTGCTTTCCAAACACTGGGGAAACAGGTCTGATTGCATTTTTGGTTAGCTGAAAGACTTTTTGCACTGTGGCCTTGATAGAGATATGTAAATCTATGACTCAAGGTTTTTTGACAGATGAAACTAGTGTTAAACAAACTTCCTGTATTCCCTTCTTATTGATTAATTTGATTAATTTTCCATTCATACCCAGCCTGTATGTAGAAGTGAAGAAGAGTGCCTATAGAAGCCTCTAGAAGAGTGTGATAGGCTAAAAATGTACCACTGTCTCTCAAGGTTGCCCTCTGCAACCTGAGGATTGTCTCCATTTTTTATTATTGTTGTTTTTAAGGCTGAATGTCAAGCCAATACAAAAAGGAAAGAGCTACTCCCTCTCTATACAATTCCATGGGCTGTTGATGGTGTAAGCAGGAAAGATCAGGTATAGAAACCCTTGCAGAATTTGCTCTCAGTATATCACTAGCCATGATGCATAATAAGTAGTCCTTCAGGGAAATTATGTCCCTGAAAGTTCATGTGGAAAAACTTGTAATACTTCAAGAGTACTTGGCCGAAGGATGGGTTAGATCCTTATGCACTTTTAGACATGAACATTTCTTTGAGATACTAGGATGTGGCACAGATGCAGTAAAATAAATCAGGTAAGAGTTGTACTATGGTTTATTTGAATTGGTCATTTGCTGCTATAGACCACAGTAGCTTTCCTGTTAAACAACTGCTGTTACTGTTGTGGTGCTTAACTCTATTCTTTAGCAAGGGTAGAAAATAATGAGGCGTCAATAGGACTATTATGCACTGACAGGACTTTACAGCCAGTGTTGTTTATACTTTTGGCATTTCTCCAGCTGCACTGAACCCTATCATTTCAGATTAAGTTCTATTGTTTTAGCTTTACAAACTTCAAAAAGAAATGGAATGGAACTATAAACAAAATAACTAATACAAGTAGTAGCCTATTAACATATGTAGTTCAAAATACAAGAGATCTCTTTTATAACATACGTCTCCTTTGCTGCCAAAATCGATATTCCTCAGTCAGCTTGCTAAGCAATGTATTTAAATTAGCAGAAAGCCATTTTGGCAAAAAAAGAAAGATTTTTCTGCAGTACATAAGTTGCTGTGAGAGCTGTGTTTTCTTAAAATGCTTCTTAATTCTGTATGTACCTGTTCTAAGTCTACAAACTGAGGTGCATAGAGGCTTATGTTACATATGAGAAATATTTGTTGTTCTTGTGATGTGATATATGCCCTACTACACAAAAACTCTTAGTCTCCTGCAGCAGGAGCTCTTGGTTTTTTGGAAAGCACAGTGCAACTAATCCAAAATAGTCTTTCTGCTTTCACAAGAAGTTTTGCTGGTGCTGCCTTACTGTGCTGTCAATCTTGGATCAAAGTAGATAAAAAAAAAAAAATAACAAAGCAACAGAATCATAATGGCAACCAGGATGGTTTCAGGAATTCCTGTTCTCCAGAAGGTAGTTGTGATTTCCCTCTGGATTTTTGTTAAAAACATCAAAGCCTTTGAACTACAAATGTTAATGCAGTCTGCAAATGCATTACTCTGACTTACGTCTGTAAGTTCTTCTGCCTCTTAACCATGTGGATTTTTGTAAAAATCTTCAAGTAACTTATAAGGTTCAAGCTTTTATTTAAAAAATGATGATATGCTTTGCCAATTTTGAAACAATTAAATGAGCCTGCTGCACAATGGGGCTGGAGTTCTGCTGCTAAGAGTAACCCATTTTCCCATCATGGTTTTGATGCTGACTCCTTACCTGACCACGTCTAATAAATTCCAAAGGAAAAATAAAACACACACGACATATTTCCCTTGAACTTCTTCCTGACTGTTGATCACGACAAATAAAACAATTATTCTCTCAGTGATCTGAAAAGAAAATAAAACTTTGAATGCAGGTAGCACCTTCTGTAGCTGTTATTTCTGTGGTATTTTGGGGAAATAGGAGGCCACAAATGGATCCAGTTTTCTTTACACAAAATCAGCAGTGAATGTTTCGCTTCATGGCCTGCTTTTGTTCAAGGTCCTTCAGCAAAAGGAAGTGGACACTGCTGGCTGCAGCATCGAAGATCTGTTATGGTAAGTGTGGAAGTTTTTTGGCAAGCTGGGATGCCTTGGTTTTGTCGCCAAGGGAACCTGTGGATGAGTCCGCAGAGGTCATGGAAGCAAGGACTATTCCTGCACACCTAGGTGCATGGAGGGCTGGCAGGGATAAGCTTCCTCACTTGTAGGCTATGTGGGAGGCAGTGAGATAGAGAGGGCCTTTCCTGCGGGGGGTCATATGCCAGAAGGTACTAATCTTACACTCCCATATCTGGTTTTCATATCTTGGAGATCTGTGTCCCAAGGAATCTCTTTCATGTAAGATTTGCAGAAAGAAGGAGGAAAAGTAAAATTCCTTATCTTTCTTCCATCTTATTCTTGGTTAGGGGAAGTGGGTTTAAGCTTGTCACTTACATGAATGATTGCCACAGTATTTATGTCCTAACATTTTTCTAGTGGTTGAACTTTATCCAACTCGCAAATGAAAAGATAAAAGTGGATTAAACAGGCAGTGTCTCCAGCTTAAAATAAATACATTGGTAACATTAAAGATCAAGAAATTAAAAACAAGTGTGTCTTTTTGCAGTTTTCCTGGCAACTTTTCTAACAGTATCCATGCCCTGTCCTGTAAAGTAAATGTATCAGTACTGCCAAGAGTTGTTCATCAAGCTGTCCCAGAACAGTAACAATTCACTCTGATTTATACTCCATTTGAAACTGTTGAAGTAGAACACAAGCACCTAAGCAGTTGGTATGAATCGATACAGCTTCACTGGGTTGGATTTTTTACCCAATGCCATGTCTTCCATAAGATACGTTAGTTGTAATGATTTCACAAGTTAAGATGTCAAATCAGTTAAAAGTTACAAAATGAAAGTGGATTGCCAAGGTTGTTTTTATAAGAGCTGTTTTTCTTCATTGGTTTCTCCTTACTCTTACCTTAAACAAAGTAAGAATTTTTCCTCTCAAGAAGTTTGTGTGGTAGTTTTGCTACATAATATTTAAGGGCTCCTGCATGGACAAATCTGGCCACAAACTCTCTTTTTTTGCAAACCACTCTGGTCAGATAAAGCAACCTCACTTGACTATTCAGCAAAATTATGTGAGAGCAATTTTTCTTATAGAAAGAGAGCATGTCTATCCCCCAGGGATCTGATTCCTCATCTCAGAAAGCACTAAGGGGCCACAACAGCTAAAAATGGTTTTCTTGCTTCTCACCCTCCTCTAACCGTCATCTTGTGCTGCTGATCCCATAGGTCCCTGAGGAACTGATTTTTAAAAAGGTCACATGTTGGCAGACTTTTGTATAGATGGGTCAGGAAACAGAAAGTGAGAGCTAACATGTCCTGTGTTTGTACACCGATGCTGCGGAACATGGCAAAAACATGAGGGAACTGGAAGTATTGATGCAGATCTGAAACCAGATAGAAGAGAGATACAAGAAACATGGCAGGGCAACCATCACAAGAAGGAAATCAAAACAAAGGCAAAAGCCATGTGAGCACTGGATGGGATTGTGTGGTGGAGAGAACAGATAAAATAGTGTTAAATGTCTTAGGTTAAGAGTGGTAAAGAGTGGTAAAGAATGCAGCATTGGTGGTGTGGGCACTTTCTTATTGACCCTAAAATCAGACTGAGATGTGGAGAGAGAGTTCTGCAATATTGTTGAGACAAGAGCTATTTCAGAGAGTTGCCACAGGTAGTTGTCCTAGAGACCAAGAGTTTTATCACTATAATGAAAAGATGGACGTGTTTTTAGGTGTCAGAGCTGGAAGATTTTCAATGAGACAGAGTGACTATTCAGCCTTATAATTCACACAATTCAGCTTTATGATCTGGAAGTTGAAGAAGCTGTTTATTTTATTCTCTCTGCAGGATACAAGCAGAAACAAGAGGCAATGAGAGCCACCTAGGTGAGTCTCAGCAGATTTTGTCCATCAGAGATTCAGATTTGGGAAGAGGAGCAATGGAGTCACTCAGCTTTACTAGTTACACAATGGAATTCAGTAATCAGACTGTAAAGTATGTTAAGCACCTGTAAGAGCAGGAAACTGGACATGGCACTGGTCCCTGTGAGGTATTTTGTTCCTCTTAGACTGCAGTCTCATCTGGCAAGCAATGGGCTGCACAAAGCAACCACCAGACACTGAAACTGGAAAGATGTGTCCTTGCTCTGAAGCAAATCTATGGGGCAGGACACAGAGTTGGCTGCTCAGGGCAATTGTGATGATCCTGTGGGACAGACAGTGGCATCCTACCTCTTTTTCTGCATAAATCTGGAGATTGCCTGCCTGCTTGCCTTTATTCTCTTTCATTGCACTCCTAGCTTTAGGTAACCCACACAAATCAAAGGTAAATGCAGGAGTTAGTCAAAGGCTGGGGACGTTTTCTGCAAGTGAAGAGACAGAGTGCTACTTGGAGAAGAGTATTATATATTGTTATTGTGCTTCTGGACACACATATCTGTATGCATTTATACATGGAGTTGTGTACATATATGAATACACACACATAGATAAAATGCATGTGCTGCTGCTCAGCTGTGGATCATTTCCTTTGTGGATCATCTGTCCTTGCATGAATGAAAACATGATATTCTCTGTTGCTACTCTCTTGCTTTGAAATTAAAAAAGCACAAAACTCTTAAGTCTTATGTTTTCACATTCATAAAAAGGAAGTATGTGCTAACATATCACAAAGTATAAATACAATGTTTTCAGTTTTCATTCCTTTAAAATCAAATTTGAATTACCTTCCTTTTCTGACATTGATCTCTCACGGGATACAGCAAATTCTGTAGAATGACATAATTTTCTCCAAGGCAGCCTGAGTTTTTTAATCAAGTAAGCGAAACAGAGCAAACTTGGCTAGACAAAATAGCATATTCACTTCCGTTTTTTAATAACCATGACTATGTAATTTCGTAGTCAGTACCTGAAATGCTTACACAGTTCTTCAATTTAGTGTCTATTAAAAAAAAAACCAAAAAAAACCAAAGAAAGTGAGAAAAGTGCCACTAAGTGTTTAAAGTTAAAAATTAATGTTTTTATCACAAAGCTTTTGGTTTGGTAAATCAAATCCGATTTGCACAGGATGAAGACCTGCTGTTTGTTTCACAAAAACAACAGTCTTTTCTTAGACCTTTCATCTCTCCTTGCTACGGTACCAGTCCTGTCAGCCTTTACTCCCTAGCCAGACTAACACATTTCATTATCTTCTGTTTTGGTGACAACAATGACATGTGACATGTTCTCCTGCCGTCCTCCAGTTATTTAAGTTGTAAATGGCTTGAGAGACATCCCTTTGGAACCAGCTTTGTGACCATCCCCTGCCTCACTTTCCTCCAGCATATCCATTACACAAGACTCACCTTTCTTATGTGGTGTGCCTTGGCCTTGGCCTACCTTGCTCTTCTCAGCTCCTGGTGGCCTGAGCCTTTGTCCCTCAATTAGTTTTTCCAGAAGACTTCTCTGAGTTTGTTTTTCCACTATCTGTATTGTGTATCTCAAAGTGTTTTTCTTAAATCCTACTAAGCTGTGACAAATGCAATGCTAGGCAGAAATCTTTGTTATAATGCCTGCAGAACAACCTGCCACCACAGGGCCCTTTCACAGCTTGTTTTATTCAATGTTAATTTATACCTCCACCCATGTGCTTCCCTGACATTGCCTGAGCTGGCTGTTCTCTCATTCTAGCCATCACCCAAGGTGAACTTCACTGTGGACGTGCATGCATATGCTTGTTACAAGGGATGCATACAGAGATATGTTTTAAGCTCAGTGTCAGAATAGGTGGTGGGAGCACAGACCAGGCAGCCACTATCAAATTCTTGCACCTTTATCAGTGCCCTGACTGTGCAGTAATCTAGTAGGCTGCAGCAAGGGGAACATCTCTTAACTAACTCTCCTTCCCTAGTTCATTGTTGAAAATACACCATTTTTTCTTCCTAAGAGGCAGTGAAGAAAGTGTGACAAGGCATGTGGGAGCAGTGCTGGTACACAGCTGCTTAACCTATACTCTCTAAGCAAAAGTGGATAACCTACATGACAGCAGAGTCTCTGGCAATGAGCTCATACATCTTTTCTGGACAGCATGAGACTGCTGCTAACATCTAGGGAAGAGAGTTGTTTGCAGTGAGAGTGCAGCTGGGGGAAGAACCAAGTAAGGATCCAAAACCATATTTGGTGTGAGGTGAACACTGGGAGTCACAGTGCCATATGGTTCCCTGAGCTGCCTCTTCAGGCTGCCCCGAGAGCACTGCACAAACTTAACTGCCCAAGAAAGGTCAGAGTTTTCTTGCTCAAAATATCCATTTCATACTAATGTCATTTGTGGCAACAGAGAACAGGCTTCCCTGATCTCTGCCTTCTGTAAGCCTGGCTAGGAAAGAAACAGACTATGTCAGGGCTGAGGAATGTGTAAACTCTGCCAGGACAAGGCTTGCTTTAATGACTAAGAGCAGGCTGCTCTTCTTTCCAAGGCATACGAGATTTGTTACAGGTCATAGTAGACAGGAAACTTTTTTCTCCCCTAGGTTAGTGTCATAGTATGTGGATTTATGCAGGGAAAAGCAGTTATTTGCATTTTGATAAATTTGCTACCATACTTAGTGAGCAGTGTAAAGAACAGAAATCTGTATTAGTTAATTAGTTATTTAGACAATAATGGAGATTTGAAAAGAGGAACATTTTCACCCATTATTATGTCATTTGACAAAAATGGACTATCCAGAAAACTAAAAACATAACTAACTACTCTTGGTCTTCTACCATCTGAATTCTGAGATTAGTACAAGTTTCACCATTATTCAAATACTAAGGACTGGAAAGATTGGAACGTAAATTCAAGTCAGCATTTTGCTTTTTCCAATGCATTAAGAAAAACATACCAAAACCTGAGATTAATACCCAAAAGGAAAAAAAAATAGTATGGCAAGGAAAACGTCAGAGTATCATCTTACTTTCTACTATAACATGTGATCTTTTGGCTGTTTTTCTGCATACAGCTGAACATATGACAAACTAGCAGGGGAAAAGACGAGCCTGGTTAAACAGAGAACCTATTGAAAGTCTGAGAAAAAAAAAAGAGTTTATCACCTCTGGAAGGAGCGGAAGATAACTTGGGAGGACTATAGGGATGCCATGAGGTTATGTAGGGAGAAAATTAGAAGGGCCAATACCCCTGGAATTTAATTTGATCACTGCAATTGGCCACTGACCCACTTCTGCTGGTGGCCACTTATCTGGACATTTTCTGGGTCCGTGCTGGAGAGCAAGCATGGGGTACTAACTATTCAGTTTCACTCAAAAAGAAAAACAGGACAGTTCTTTCCCAATGAGCCCAGTTCTGAGGAAGCAATTCCTGCAGTTAGCAAACTATCAGCAAACCAGGCTCCCTGAGGATGGGTGCAGGTGCAACATTCAGGGTAGTTCAGCCTGAGCTTGTCCCCAGAGACAGCCATAGCTGATGTGTGTCGGTCATGAAAGGAGAGTCTTGAGGAATGAACCTACCTGCAAAAACCTGGGGAGGAGACGGCTTTTGTCAATGCCGATGAGGATGTGCAGGATCTCCAATACAGATAACAGCTGGCAAAGGCGCATGACAAGTCCTATGGAGTAAAATGTGTCAGCCAGCGAATCTACAGACAAAATGGAGAGGTAGAGGATTGTTACATGATAAAAGTCTGGAGCAACTACTGGGTTTGCTTTTACCCTGTCATCACTGGAGGTGGCAAGAAACAAAGTTTACACAGTACTAAACTTCTGGGTAGCAGAAGCAAAGCTTCAGGGAGTGGAGGAGGCAATCCACTCTGTGTATGTGGCTCTGACACAGAGGCAGGAAGTTGAGAAAAGAATTAAATTCCCTGTACTTAATGTGTGGGCAGGATGTGTTGGTTTAGAGATATGGTTTTAGGGTATTTCTAAATAGGAGAAAATGCTGAGGAAATGCATGAGGAATTTCTAAACACTAGGATATGTTGAGTTCCTGCCTGTATCTGCACTGCCTAAAACAAGTAGTCAGAAGGCAGGCATTTTATATGCCTACAACTGTCCACCATTATAAGTCATTTTAAATTTCCAGTCACTTGTTTTCTATTTTTGTCTTAACCCCAGGCAACAGAAAGAGAAATATATTGTAATGTTTTTGGAGATAGAGAGTCATGTGCAATAACCACGAAGATATCTCCTGGTGGCTTCAGTACGATTAATATTTGCCATGATGACTGGACCTAGTCACATTTAAGTCTATGTCTAATTCAAATGTTACTAGCTTGCTGCTGAATATTAAAGCTCATTAGCAAAAGAAGAGCTTCATTCCCAGTGTGACAAGGGTAAAAGGCACAAGTAATTTGTTTGTAATTATCTTTCTGATTGAATTACACATGTTCAGAATCTTAACTATATCTCTAACTTGATATTTCTGTGCGCCTGTCACTGCCACTTAAAATGTTTAAGGAAAATAGAGAAGGAACCTTACCTTTTCCAAATGTCATGAACCTGATGATCATATTTGTAAATATCCATGAGTGTCCACAGAATTGCATTAAGTCATACACAAACAGGTAGATGTTCATGGTAAAGCTGTGGAAAGCCAAAATAATAAACTATAGACCTACAACAACATGGTAAGAAATTGCATCCTCTTTGGACATTTTAGTAAATGGAAGGAAAAGAGAAATTGAGAGCAGCCTTGGGGAGAAGGACTTGTGGGTACTGGTGGGTGAGAGGCTGGACATGACCCAGCCATGTGCACTCACACCCGAGAAAGCCAAACATGTCCTGGGCTGCATCCAAAGCAGTGTGGGCAGCAGGGCCAGGGAGGGGATTCTGCCCCTCTGCGCTGCTCTGGTGAGACCCCACCTGGAACTCTGCATCCAGCTCTGGGGTCCCAGCACAGGGGGAACATGGACCTGTTGGAGGGAGTCCAGAGGAGGCCACCAAGTTGATCAGAGGGGTGAAGCACGTCTCCTTGGGGAAAGGCAAAGAGAATTGGGATTGTTCTGCCTGGAGAAGAGAAGGCTTCAGGTGACCTGATTGTGGCCTTCCAATACATGAAATGAACTCAAGAAGATGGAGATTATTTACAAGAGCATGTAGTGACAGGACAAGGGAGAACGGCTTTAGACTGAAAGAGGGCAGGGTTAGATAAGATATTAAGGAGACAGTCTTTACTGTGAGGATGGTGAAGCACTGGCACAGAGAAGTTGTGTATGCCCCATCCCTGTCAGTGTTCAAGGCCACAGGAAGGGTGGGGCTCTGAGCAACTTGGACCCATATCAGGGGTGCTGGAACTAGATGAAGCTGAATGGAACTTAACAATTCTTAATGTTCATTCCAAACCAAACCATTCTTTGAGTCTATGATTCTATGAAATAAAAACAGATCCATGACAACTGTGTGCATCTCTCAGAGGCCCCAGAACAGAACTGTATAATGTATCAAAGGCTCCCTTTGTTGCTATACTCAGGATATACCCAGAAAAAATTTCAGTTTCCACCAATCATTAGGGTAATCTGTGGCCATAAAGTGAAATTTGTACCTCCAGAGGAAGAAGTGTGTAAACAAAGACTCTCCACTAACTTCTGGATTCAAGTTGCATTTAATAAACAATATCTTCTCCTATTGGAGAAGATGAATTTTGTAGCTATTCTAACCTAATTTTCGTGGACAAGCTGACTTTTTGCAAAACTTCATAGGCTCTGGATATACTTAATTTCCATAAATGTGTTTGCTTCTGGCCTATTCTGAAACGAGAGGCTTGCCTGTCCTCCAGCTGTAAGACTACTTTTTGGGAAATTGACCTGTTAATTTTGTACTAGAATTTATCTCCTGTGTCAGCCCTATTAATTTCTTGCCCTAGTAAGTAGTATTCTCTTTAAGTTGTGACTTGATCCTGTGTGTTCGTGTGGTATATCTCTGCCAATAAACTTCATTTCATTTATATCTGTACATTAACAAATTGAGTAAATTTCTCTGTTCAAAAATATCTAAATTTGATAAATGCCTGTACTTTATTCCTAGCACTGGACTATAAGTAACAATATGAATTTATCTAAATTGATCTAGATAAACTGATGTTCTAAATTTTTATTCTAAGTAAATCCCAGGGAGGTCATAAAAAGTGCTTCTCTTCCTCTTTTCCAGTTGTGTAGGAAGACAGCTATTCATATCATCACTTCTATAAGCACAAAAAGATTTGTGGGTATAAATTATCTCCCAAGAGACTTCATTGTCCTTTGATACTGTGAAAATAAGACATAAGGACCCAAACAAAGGAGTCTATTCCATATGTACCCTCCTTTTGGGAAAAGTAAGATACAGCTGAATTGACCAAAAGTCCAGTGAGATCAATTAAAATTTATCAAAATTTCATCTGTTTTATTACTGAATGACACTTTGTTCCATCTTGTGGTAAGAGAAAGCTGGGAAACAATATAAAAAGACAAAAAATTAAGAACATTGTTCTGTGTTAAGAAACAGCCTTATTACTGGATGGATAGGAATTACTGTATGGAAGTTGCAGGAACAGACATGAAAGTCTTGAGTCTTTCCAGTCAGCAGCTCCACCACTCTCTTAGGTCTGATACTGCTGTGTGGCCTTCACACTAGATGCAATCTGAGCATATGGTTTCTCTCTTCTGAAGTTTAGTTTGCTATATCTGCCNGCCAGGGAGGGGATTCTGCCCCTCTGCGCTGCTCTGGTGAGACCCCACCTGGAACTCTGCATCCAGCTCTGGGGTCCCAGCACAGGGGGAACATGGACCTGTTGGAGGGAGTCCAGAGGAGGCCACCAAGTTGATCAGAGGGGTGAAGCACGTCTCCTTGGGGAAAGGCAAAGAGAATTGGGATTGTTCTGCCTGGAGAAGAGAAGGCTTCAGGTGACCTGATTGTGGCCTTCCAATACATGAAATGAACTCAAGAAGATGGAGATTATTTACAAGAGCATGTAGTGACAGGACAAGGGAGAACGGCTTTAGACTGAAAGAGGGCAGGGTTAGATAAGATATTAAGGAGACAGTCTTTACTGTGAGGATGGTGAAGCACTGGCACAGAGAAGTTGTGTATGCCCCATCCCTGTCAGTGTTCAAGGCCACAGGAAGGGTGGGGCTCTGAGCAACTTGGACCCATATCAGGGGTGCTGGAACTAGATGAAGCTGAATGGAACTTAACAATTCTTAATGTTCATTCCAAACCAAACCATTCTTTGAGTCTATGATTCTATGAAATAAAAACAGATCCATGACAACTGTGTGCATCTCTCAGAGGCCCCAGAACAGAACTGTATAATGTATCAAAGGCTCCCTTTGTTGCTATACTCAGGATATACCCAGAAAAAATTTCAGTTTCCACCAATCATTAGGGTAATCTGTGGCCATAAAGTGAAATTTGTACCTCCAGAGGAAGAAGTGTGTAAACAAAGACTCTCCACTAACTTCTGGATTCAAGTTGCATTTAATAAACAATATCTTCTCCTATTGGAGAAGATGAATTTTGTAGCTATTCTAACCTAATTTTCGTGGACAAGCTGACTTTTTGCAAAACTTCATAGGCTCTGGATATACTTAATTTCCATAAATGTGTTTGCTTCTGGCCTATTCTGAAACGAGAGGCTTGCCTGTCCTCCAGCTGTAAGACTACTTTTTGGGAAATTGACCTGTTAATTTTGTACTAGAATTTATCTCCTGTGTCAGCCCTATTAATTTCTTGCCCTAGTAAGTAGTATTCTCTTTAAGTTGTGACTTGATCCTGTGTGTTCGTGTGGTATATCTCTGCCAATAAACTTCATTTCATTTATATCTGTACATTAACAAATTGAGTAAATTTCTCTGTTCAAAAATATCTAAATTTGATAAATGCCTGTACTTTATTCCTAGCACTGGACTATAAGTAACAATATGAATTTATCTAAATTGATCTAGATAAACTGATGTTCTAAATTTTTATTCTAAGTAAATCCCAGGGAGGTCATAAAAAGTGCTTCTCTTCCTCTTTTCCAGTTGTGTAGGAAGACAGCTATTCATATCATCACTTCTATAAGCACAAAAAGATTTGTGGGTATAAATTATCTCCCAAGAGACTTCATTGTCCTTTGATACTGTGAAAATAAGACATAAGGACCCAAACAAAGGAGTCTATTCCATATGTACCCTCCTTTTGGGAAAAGTAAGATACAGCTGAATTGACCAAAAGTCCAGTGAGATCAATTAAAATTTATCAAAATTTCATCTGTTTTATTACTGAATGACACTTTGTTCCATCTTGTGGTAAGAGAAAGCTGGGAAACAATATAAAAAGACAAAAAATTAAGAACATTGTTCTGTGTTAAGAAACAGCCTTATTACTGGATGGATAGGAATTACTGTATGGAAGTTGCAGGAACAGACATGAAAGTCTTGAGTCTTTCCAGTCAGCAGCTCCACCACTCTCTTAGGTCTGATACTGCTGTGTGGCCTTCACACTAGATGCAATCTGAGCATATGGTTTCTCTCTTCTGAAGTTTAGTTTGCTATATCTGCCGGTCATCCTCAGAGCCTGTCTTTCAGTGATTTGGGTGTATTTTCCAAACTCTTCCTGCATTGGCTGGCTAGTAAGCTCTTGTTTTTGCAGTTCTTAAGGTACTTAATCTTGACTAAACAGGGAGTAAATTTTGTAAACGCAGCCTCACATTAGTGTTTTGGCAATGTGGCAGCTGTTGCACATTACAACACATCGTCTTTAAAATGTACCAGTGACTGCTGAAATGTGTACAGACTGTTGACATTTATGGAGGGCCTCATATTCCCCAAGGAGTGTAGAGATGTAGTGGTGGGCAGTGTGCCGGTGTTACATGGTGGACGGATCCTGGCTCCAGAGCTGCGAGCAGCACAGCTCCCTCCCTTGCTGATGCTTTCCACTCTGAACAGACAGCCCTGATCTGAGAATGCATCACACTTTTTTCAGCCTTCTTTGTTAATCCCTGCACAAAAGGTACATAAAACCAAACAAAAGCCTTTCACAGAAGTAATCTGAAGAGACTGAAAGGCGATTTCAGTGTGATAGCTGAAATATTACTTTTCACTGAGGTCCTTCTCATCTAAAGCTGACCTCTTTACCTAGAGAAACAGAAGCAGGCTGAAGATAACCTATTTCCCTCTCCCAACAGCTCGGTGTCACAACAAAAAATTCAGTCATCTGCTTCTATGTGAAAGGTCACTGGCAGAAGAGATGGTCTTTATTTAGATTCCCTGCTCCCATCGGTTCACAGAAGGGATGATTCCACATTTCACTCACAGCACCTGGTTCTGGCAGTGCTGCTTCAGACAAAACATGGACTACCCATCAGGTAGTGGTTCAGTCCCTGAGCCTGCCCCAGACTTGCTGGCTAGTCCTCCAAACCTCACTTTGCCACCCTGGTGCCTGACCTGCTGCCACATGTCTCCCTTGGAGTGTGATTTACTTTAAGGGGTTCAAGTTTCTTTCATTTGAAGGCATTGGGGGTTTGATGACACATTTCAGTACTCTTGCCTACACTGATGACAGGAGAAAGAAACAAACATGGGTCTTGCAGGAGATAGACCTAGAAGGCTAGTGTTTTAAGTAAGTCTGCTGTTTTAATTGTCAGTTTCACCTTATTTACTGTGGCTGATTTTATACCAAATATATTGAGATGCTAGGGATGCCTTTATCACATGTAATACCAACCTTGCCAAGCAGAAAACTTATATGCTTTCTCTGTGGGCTCAAAACCCAGAAAACCAGATGAAATGTAAGAAATGTCAGAACTAGCACACACAGCAAAGATTTTATCATTTTAGTTGCAAAGCCTGATGTATTTCCTCAGGCATAAATTTCACGAAGTGTAACGGTTGCGTGTTATTATTTTAATCACAAAGGTCTTTGGTCTCTGTGGTAACTATCATCCAAGGCAAGCAAGGAGGTAGGTGCCCTCAGTGTCTGCAGGGTGGTCAGGACCATGGTCGCCGTGAGCTGAGAGCACAGCAGAGGCACCGAGCTCAGGCCGGCCCTTGCCCCATCTGTGTCTCTTACAGGGTGCCAGGATGAAGGCCACGCTCAGGTTGCTCTCAGGGTGTGTCCCACGCAGAGGGTCCCACCCAGGCCTGCGTTCACAGAGCACTTCCCTGCCCCTCAGGGCTCCTGTGCTCGGCAGCCTTCTCGTGTGCCCATGCTGGCTGACCACACATGAGGAATCAGCCCTCATGCTGAAACCAGAGAAAAAGGTTCCTTTTTTTTTTTTTTTCAGCAGGCAAGGCTTGCTAGAAAATTCCCTCGGCTGACATGGTTTCCTTCTAAGTCACATTAAGTCATGTTGGTCTGAACTTCTGTGTCTTCCCCTTCCCACCCATGACAAGCTGCAAGTGCTGCAGTTCAGGAAGAAGAGAGCTGCTGAGTGCAGAGACTGTACTTTTCTCCCACAGGCACATCCCACCCACTGTTTCTTCCCCTTTCTTTTTTGCGTATGAGCAGTCTATGGTACCTGCACACAAGAAGTATTACCTGTTGCAGGGGTCAGATTGCTGCTGCTGCTCCTGAGCTTTCTCCTTTGTCGTCTCTGCAGCTGCAACAGCTGTTTGTTAGGAGATCACCCCTCCTCTTTCCTCTTCCCCCACCCCACGACGTCACCGTATGTAGCACTAAGCAGGAACACCGCACTTCTTTCGAGAAAGAACTTTCTAAACCCTCCGCTGTGTTTGCCCTGATCCTCAGCCAGCCCAGCCCAACCCAGCCTAGCCCAATCTAACCTACCCTACCCTACCCTAACCTAATCGCAACTGGTTTTACCATTGTACCAGTAAGCTAGTCTGTAAATCCCACTAACTTTACCTTAACCCAGAGCAATGTTTTAAAGGATTACTAGAGAGAAGAAATGCAAAATTATAATGCTTCTTTTATGCTTAAATCATCAGCACTACAGCAATGCTATAAACCCTATCAAACTATAAAGAAAGTTGGGAGCACAGCATAAATTACTTCAGATAGAGGGAAGAATTTTCCACTTATATAGGAATATGTGGTTTTTCATGCCCCTGTGAAATATGGACACTACTGGCAGAGTGAAAATATGTGTTCATCCTAGTTTACTGCTGCCCCAGCTGTCTGGGATATCTCAGCATAAATCAGATGAAGAATACCCTGACTTGTTTATAAACACCCTTCTGCTAATAAGTAAGTTTTGCCACAGGCATTTGTGTTGAAATCACATCCCATCCTGCAGTGAAATTTGAAATTTGATGCTGTAAGTAAAGAACATACTGAGGACATAATAATCATGGGATGTCATGTGTAGGTACCAAATGCTGGAGGATAAAATGTCCCTTTCTGGGTCTCCTCCCTACTGCAAGTGGCACTGAGCTCCTGGCAGACCATCTCTACTCCCTGTGGTGTCCTGGAGAAGTGTGAAATGCCTTCTTGGCTAGTGGTTGATTTCCTGGCAGGCACAGTGGGACACTGTGTTTCCCATGGTTATATGCCCCACCCGAGACCTGAGCACAAGAGTCACACAGTTACAACTGGCTTTCCTGCCATCTGGCAGCTTACTTCCACTGCTTCAGAATCATCTTTTTCCAGGCTAAAGAGTTTCTTTCTTTCTCAGGAAGAAGTAATATATCAGTGTTAAATAGAGAGTTAGGGAATTAAACATATCGTTACTGAAAGGCTTAGCTGAGCTCTTGCAAACAGCCTTCCTACTGCCTGCCTCTAGGAGGACAACTGAAGTGACTAGTGCTGCCAGGAGTGGAGCTCACCTCTCTAACCACTGTAACAAGATCCAGGAGCAGAAAGAACAGCTCTTTTCAAATACCTAAAAGCAACAAAAGCTCACATAACTTGGTGACCTGCAAAGCACTTGTTGGCTCACATAGGTAACAAAGTGTCGAGGGTTGACTATCCCAGTGTCAGGCACCCATGAAAGCTGCACTCTCACTCCCCTCTGCAGCTGGACAGCGGAGAGAAAATTTAACAAAGCATTCATGGGTTGTGGTAAGGACCAGAAGAGATCCCTCAGCAAATACCATCATGGGCAAAACAGGCTCGACTTAGAGATATGAAGTGAACTCATTACTAACAAAATCAGAGCAGGATAATGAGAAGTAAAATAAGCCCTTAAAAAAACAATTTTTCCCC
>VZRF01004282.1:112219-135327 GCA_013396875.1 Vireo altiloquus
CCACGGGCATTGGTCCTCCCCAGACTGTTCCAGCGTGGGTCACTCTTCCACGGGGTGCAGTCCTTCAAGGACAGGCTGCTCCAGCGTGGGTCTCCCAGGATGTTCTACCAGGAAACCTGTTCCAGCATGGGCTCCTCTCTCCATGGCTCTGCAGGTCCCTGCCAGGAGCCTGCTCCAGCACAGACCTCCCACGGGGTCACAGCCTCCTCCCAGGCATCCACCTGCTCTGGTATGGGCAGAGCTCCACGGGCTGTGGGTGGATCTCTGCATCCCCATGATCCTCCATCCATGGGCTGCAGGGGCACAGCTGCCTCACCACAGGCTGCACCACAGGCTGCAGGGGAATCTCAGCTCCAGCACCTGGAGCACCTCCTGTCCCTCCTTCTGCACTGACCTTGGTGTCTGCAGAGCTGTTCCTCTCACATGTTCTCACCCTGCTCTTCTCTGGCCGCAGTTACAACTGTGCAGCAACTTTTGTTTTGATTTCTTCTTTAATCTGTCATCATAGAGGCATTACCCCCACTTCTAATTGGCCCAGCCTTGGTCAGCAGTGGGTCCATCTTTGGAGCCACCAGAGATTGGCTCTGCCAGATGTAGGGGAAGCTTCTGGCAGTTTCTCACAGAAGCCACCTCTATAGCCCTTCCTGCTATGAAAAACCCAGACCTTGCAACCCCAATACACAAGGGCACCTGCAAGGGCTTGCAGTCTGGATTCCAGTTCCTGGTGGTGGCCACTCCTGGCACAGCCTGGCAGGAGGCAGGGGCAGCTGAGGCAGCTGCACCTGACTAGTGCTAGGGAGGTGCTGTCCACCACTGAAGCATTTTAAGGGCTTTCCTTTGGCATCAGTGTGGCCCTGAGGAGATGATGCTCATTCCCTGCTGAAAAAAATATCTCCTGGGGTGATGGCATGTGAAAGGAGTGATGTTGTCCTTCAAAAGGAAGGATGCCTTCTCGGTGATGAGGAATGAGGCATGGCAAGGGGCAATGACTAGAAAGTTCACTTCAAAGGTGTACTTCTGACCTGAACTATAATGTTCTTATTAATGCACACATTTGAGTGGGAAAGCATTGCAGTGATGCAGCCAAGGTACAGGGCTCATAAATCAATTATTGCATACATATTCAAGTTCTAATTTGGGAGATGTAGAATACAATTCAGCCAGTGGCTTGTAGTTGGCCTGGCCAATCAGACCTGATGCTAGGCCTTAGTACAATAAATCTTCCTCTAAATTCATGAGTGTTTTCTGCATACAACTTTCATTTGAAAACATGTGAGGTCTCTTTAGCTGTGTAATTTGCAGTGATGTTTTCATAGTGTGATGAATAGGAGAAAGTAGCAGGTAACATCTTTTATTAGAATAGATAGAGGTAGGAATGCTTCTAGGCACAGAGAGTTTGAGAAAGGCTTTCATGCTTAAAAAATTTAACACTTTCGTATGCTGCAAAGACCTTCAGAGGAAAGCAAATGCTAAATGGAACTCTTGAAACACATGTTAGCTGGATATGGGAACAAGAGAGTAAGTCCCAGAAAAAATCTACCTTTTTATTTGTGGAAAATAAACTTTCTTCTCCACTCCAGCTATTCTCTTGCAGACTAACTCCTGTCTAGAAACTACTTATCCAGCATCAAAAATTTATTTGTATATTGCTGCTCACATCTCTTAATACAAGCTTTATGACTGTTCAGTTTATGATGTTAAGACTGAGTCTTCTGGGTTTTTCAAAATCTAAACATATTTTAGCTGCATTTGGTTTCCTTGCATCATGGGTGGTGAAAACACATTCTGCCTGGGCATGGTTCTTGTGTCAGGAATCTTTGCAAGGGGATTTTTTGTGTAGAAAGTTAATGGCAATCCTGAAAGGTTTCATGTGATATGAAAAGAATTTCATTCTCTTCAAACAGGAAACATCACCAGGCTAAAACATCTGTTCCTTTTATGCACAGGTTTTGTTTCCAAATCCTTGCTATAAAAGCAATATACAAATATGTTTTTTAAAAAAGAAAACATGTGTCTTAAAATTAATTTCCAGTGTTCCTGATAACTTTACGTCTCCCTTCCTCCATTTTTAGATTTTTTTGGCTATGTGAATTCAAGTCTGTGTTGGCCAGTGGATTGCACTATTTTAAGCACTGGTAAATCACAGCTCTGAAACATGTTAAGCACACACTCTCATGCTATTCACTTCAGTTAAAGTAAAAGAGTAAATCCTGGGCTGCCTGGGGACCATGGGGCTGATGTGGTGCTGCACTGGCCACTCTTACTTCTCACTAGCATGTGGAGATATTTGCAGAGTACTGGAAGATGTTTGTGTTGTGTGATCAAGACTGATAATGAGTAAAGGAAGGCTGTGTGAGGCAGCAGGGGAAGCAAAGTCATCACTGCAAGCAAGTAATGGGGAAAAGTGCCAGTGGTTTTTTCTCTACGCTCAAGCTGGGCGAAGAGGAAGCAGCAGCTGTGCCATCTTCAGACCTCTCACACCAAGGGATTTTATAAATTCAGCAGAGATCCTGACTTGCAAACAGGTCCTGCCCCACCAGAGCTGAGTTGCTGGTGTCATCTAACAGAGCAAGTCACACCAAAGTTCCTGGCTGCTTTAGGATGAGAAGAGCTGTACTGGGGGAGCAAGCATTGTGCCACAAGGGTCCACCAAATAGATACACAGCTGGCAGGGTATCTATTTCAATTACAATTTCCTCAGGTGAAAAAAGGTGTTTGGAAATGCTTTTGGAGAAAAAAGAGGATCCTGGCCAGTCTGTTCAACTTTGTGAATCCTTTTGCATTTTGCCACCTTTCCTGTCCAGACCTCCCAAAATGTCCCTTGGAGAAGATGTGACAGCCTTACCCTCCTTACTAGTCAGTTGCTGTGAGTCTCTGAGGGAGCAGGTCCTATGGCCTCTAGATTGACCTCTGTCCTTGTAACCAGCCCCACAACTCAATGGGAATATGTTGGCTTGGGGGATTCATTATTTTCAAACTATGATTTCAAGCACTGAGACTAAAATATTGTCCTAATCCCCAGGCTGAGGTGAAAAATTGAAAACTACTGACTCTCTGCATAGGATAAAAATGCAAACTGTCGCATTTCTGTAGCACACCTTAACCCTGTTTTTCTTTAAAACATTTCCACATGGAAGCAACTTATTTTTATGATACAAAGGATGACTTCTTAGGCTGATTATTATAACATGGTTTTACTGTTCTTAAGGAATTTGAATCTGCATATTCCAGGACAATATAATCTATTTTTTTAGGGTAACAATTTTTCACAATTCATTTTTCTTTCAGGGTGCAGTGTAAATAGCATCTCTCATTTTCATTAAAGAAACTGAGCCTTTATCCTTTATCATGTCCTTCCTTCTCATTCCCAACCAGCCTCTTTCCAGCAGAGTGGGAAATTCACAGGTATTGCTTGGGAGGCTGTGAAAAGATTAACTAAATATCAGACATACCCAGTTTTGAAATGAATCATGTTTCTACAGTATCTGTGCCTCCTAACTCACTGCTCTCAGTTTCATTGCTGGATGAAACAAACTCATCAAATATGTTACTACAATAATAAAGAGGAATTACTGCTAGATGGGCTGGGAGATTTCACTTTATTTAAAGTGTTAGTCCTCACCAAGTCACTCATAACGGAAGTTGTGATAATAGCTTATCATGACATTTTCTTATAGCTTATGACATTTTCTAGGAATGTAATGATTTGCAGAAATAGTGAGCTGTAGGGAACTGGGAAGAAAAAAAACAAAAGAAGAAAAAAGGGAAAGCAAACTAAGTGTTTAATATCTTGAAATACTTCTAATGATCAATAATCATGTGCAACATAAATCCTTTTTAAATACGAGTAACTCTGACAGTATTTAATGCTTGTCACAAGGACAACACTGTGAGTTCTACTGCAGGCAGCAGGAACTTACTTTTAATTATTAAAATACTATAATCATAAGAAAAGTCTGTTATGACCAGTATGAGCTTTTCCCAAAAAGCGGGAACAGTGTACAGTTCAATCCAAAGAGACTTGAAAAGAAAGTCTATTAATTGCTTAAAGAGAGAGTAACATTTTGAAAAATAGTTGAAGCCAAATAGTCTTTATTATTTTGTCAAAGAAAAGCTTTCTGTTTTATATAAATATGTCTATCAACATATTTCCTTTCTGGGAATTGTAACACACAGTACTCCAGCTAAGTCCAGAGGAAGTTGTAAAGGTTCTGGTCTACCAAGATAAGAAACTTGAGGCGTAGTTGACAGTGAGAGCTACAGGGAGTAGATGTGGTGGTAACTGGTGTGCAGGGGCCAGATATGCTATTTGAAATCTCTGTACTTAATCTCCTTAGTGTGGATTTTAACTTTGCAAATGCAATTCTATGCTTTAACAGTAATTTTCCTAAGGGAGTGTTAACTGTCTTTTACATGTTCAAAAGCAGATAATATTATTTGCTTAGAACACTGAATTCCTCGTTGCTGAAGGTAACATGGTTTTAGGATTCTGACTGTGAGCACTTGGGCTCAACAAGGTTGGTCTTAGGAAGTGAACTAACCTTGCAGCCTCTTGTGTAGAGAACTGAGGCAGGACATCAATTTCCCTGTGCTCATCTGCTTGTCACTTGCCATTGTTTCTTCCTCAGCTCCATTGAAATTAAACCAGAGAGCTACCTGTTCACATGAGATGAGATTTTCAATTTTGAAGTCATACAGAGAGAAAAGGAATTAATTCAGGACACAACTAATGAAGAGTCTGAATGGTGTTCAGAAGCATGGTGGGGTTGGCAGTGTGTGGCTGCAGAGGGGCTGCCCCACAGTAGCACTGCAGCTTCCCTCTAGTTTCCGGGCTGGGCTGTGGCACTGGGATGAGAAGAAAGATTGTCCTCACATTCCCTGTCAGATGTTTGCTCCTCTGGGAACTCTCAGCAATTAAAAAGCCCTTGCACCTTCTTAAGGATATCACAATGTCAGTAGAAATGTGGGATATGATGGTACAAATGGCTCATCCCTGCCTATATGAGGATTTTTGAATATTAAAAACCAGTCACCTTGTTGGAAAGTATAAATTACAATCTTGCATAGTTCCTTTTTTTTTTTGTTTTGCATTACACTTCTGAAGCAAAGTAAATTCATTCTGTCAGTTAAAACTGAGAACTGACACCTTCTTTCAGGATTTACTCTTTATCTTTGTCACTCTCATTTCTTGGTCTTCCCTCTGATTGCTCCCTGGAGGAACCCAGTGTTCCTCCACAGCTGGGAGGGGGAAAATAGATTAGGGCTATCCCTGACAAAGGACAGACTGGACTGGAAAGGGTGAGGACTGGCAGGATGCAGCAGTCTGTGGGTGCTGTCTTCCTGTGAGCAGTTCCTGATCCCTTTTCCTGCCCACAACCCCAGCCCTGGTGCTGGTCTGCCTACTCCACCACAGCCACCCCTGCAACTTCCCTGGGCTGCTCTGAAGGACAAGCAACAAGGGCTATTCCTGGGTGATTGTTTGGAGAGTTATTTCCACAGGCTTTTGTCCTGTTTTGCTTTGGTCCTTTTTTCTGGTTTGGGTTTGCTTTTTTTTATTTCCCAATTTAAAAATTAGGCCAGAGCTGATGGAACAAGCCAAACCCATGGACAAAATGCTTTTAACAGCTGTAGTTGATAGCTGACTGTGCCTTGTGAATCATTTTTTCCAAAATAAAGTCTAGAATAAGCATTCTTAATTTCTGCTGTAGCTATTCTGAAATTTCATATGGAAGACAAGGCTTTTGACCCTAGTCCCATAAATCGACTCCAGAAAACTAACTCTGCATAGATGAAAACTTACCATTTTTAGTGTCCCCAAAAGTGCAACACAGCTAAGTCCAGCACATCAGAGATAAACAAGGTGCTGTGACACTAGACATGAGAACAGCCTCAGCACTGGTGTGTGAGTCTTACGGAAAAATTTATGAAGCTTCTTGGCTTATGATCAGTCCTATCTTGGAAGGATTTTGTTTCATCTGTGCTAAATTTACCATGGGGATTTGAGACTTCACATCCACTATTTTATTAATTTCTGTTTGAAAATAACATATGTATTTGCCTCATCTGTTTAACTTGTAGAAAAAATACTTACTGGAAGAAATATGAGAGGATTTCAGCTAGCCAGGGGCATAATATGCAGCTAATAGATATTAGGCCAAAATGTTACAAGTGAAGAGAAGCACGGTGAAGAGAGATGATCTGAATCTCCATCATTCTTACCTTAGCCTTAAGAATCCTTACCTTTCTTTAAAGTAAGACTAAAACAAAGGCATATTGGCTTGCAATTTTCTTTTTCCCTTTTATTTGTTCAGTAACTATGACTATTCTAGGGTCTCCATCTTTAAACATGTCTTCTAGATATTTTCTCAATACAAATAATTTCTGTTGCCTCACAGCTGGCTAAAAAGTAATTGAAATCAAATGTTGCTTTATGAGCTCCTGTCCATCATCTCTGAGATCTTCTTGTTTTTTCAAGAATAGTTAATTTTTCTTTCAATTCCCTTCTGTGGACCAGTAGCACTTTATTGATAAGCACGCTCATGAAGAATTGAAACACTGTCTTGCCAAAACACATGTACATTCACCTACAATTCTTACAGTTGTCTCTAATTTCACTTTGCCCTCTAGTGCCCATTCTGGTTTTTTCTGCACTGCAAAGTACTGTGTTGACTGAAATACATCAAAACAGATTTTTATTTGGTGCTGAGATATTTAAGGACAGGTATGAATTAAAAACAAAACTTAATGACATCAAAGTTTCTGAACAACTAGTGGGCCATAAATTAACATATTCTCATTGCAGACAAGTTAGGCAATAAAAACTGGAATCTCTCACAAGAGAGCAGCTGAAAAACATTTCATGTTATTTCCAAATTTCAGTAAAACACCATTTCAATCACAGTTTTCTGCATTGCAAAATCCACCTAAGAGTATCAGAACCAGAAGAGTAAGCAGCCTGAATGAATTTTATTGTAGAGTTTTGAAAAACTACAAAAACCAAACAAGCAACAGGAAAGAGATTTGGAATAGTCCCAAGATGGGTCTATTTCAAATGTGGTTAGTTATGATGCTCAAGAAATACGTATTTTGCTGTAAGATTTGTGGCAGGGTGTCACCAGGTGGAAAAACTACTCTGAAAATTTACTCTGCTTTTTTGGTCCTTTTTGTTGTTCTGGATCATGGTGAAGTTGCTAGCCGGTTTTATTTCTGGTATTTCAGCTTCATCCATGAGATCCAAGTCTGCCATCTCTTCTTTACCTTGCATCCATGGGTGGTAGAGAGGACAATATAGACACCCTGCAAAAGAGACCTGTGTCATAGATCTAACACCTGAGACCCTGTGCCCTGTCACTGCTGTTCCTACCAGTCCATTTTTTTGCTAAAATGCACCTTTGTATAATCTCCCATTTCAGTGATACTTTCTGAATGGTTGATGATCAGAAAACACTTTAAAGTTATTTCTTATCTGATGCTTAAACCAACCTCTGGCAATTTCAGCCCTCCAGGGCTAACACCACCCTCTTTTGGGATCCACAGACATACTCTCTCCTCTGCTTTTTTATGCCAGACCCAGAAGCCTGTGCCAAATGTACATCAGGGTGGCCACAGATAGATTTTTTTTTAAAGTTGCTGGGGTTCTACCAAAGTTTTATCTCTATTCTTTCATTATAAGAGCCTTGGTATAGATCTGTTCCCCTCACAGTAAGTAATTAGGGAAAGTACACCATTTGAAATTTACCTAGGGACAATTTCCCAAAGGTAAAATCCAGGCCCAGTTTCATTGCAAGATATTTCAAATAATTTGATTATATTGTAATTATTGCTGAAGGCTGTGTGGTTTGGAGGGGAAATTAATTGGAGGGCTATACATCTATGTGGTTCAATTTGTGAGCAAAGGAAAAGAGATTTCATGCAGCAATAAAGCACAGCACTGGAAGGTGATATTTGGGGTTGCCAAGATCAACATACCCATCAGCAAATAGAATTGCCACAGGCTGATGTGGCTGCAGGGTACTTTTACATAGAAAAGCTACTTCAGATAAGCTTATGAAAAAAAGTTGAAGTGAATTGGAAACACAGCAGGAAGGAATAAAATCCTTGCCCCCAAACAGTTACAGGCAAATATATTTCAACTAAAATTAACACTGTCCAATTGGGAAGTTACTACAGAAGCCATAACTACTGCAAAAAATGTACTTTGTAGACAAATCCTTTACATCTTTGAACAAAGCAAATGTTAGAATTACTCAAATGTAAAAAAAAAAAAAAATTACAAACTTGTAAAAGAGGATACAAATTTTCAAAGAAAAATGCATATTCTCGACCTAAGTCAGGACCACTTAAATAAGCAATGTACTACTTTATCTTTGATGCAATCTGAATCAGTACATATCTAGAAATTCCTGTGAGGTATGGGATGTGTAGTTCACAAATATGTGATTCTCTACTTGTAGATGAAATAGAGATGGAAAGTAGCTGCATGTTTTCTCAGCAGAAAACACCTTAAAATGTCTGTCAAAGGTTGCAATATCTTCCTAGATAGTAACCATCATTGAAAATTCATATAGATTAATTTATACCTAGAGTAGACACCTTACTTACCAAGGAAACAAATTACATTACATTGAATAATGCATTACATTTGCAAAATTAAATTTCAGAAGCCTAATTATTTAAATACAATAAAAATTAACTAGATCACTGCCACAAGATAGATCATAGAACTAATAATGAATGTTATTTCTAATATTTGTTTATAAATAATATAAATTATGTGAGGTTAAAATCTTTGTACCTTAGTTTTTAAGCTTCCTTGTCATCTTATCAATCAATTGGAGACATCTCCTCATTTCTGCACGGCTGATCTCCCAAGAGCACAGGTCATGTTGTTTGTCTTTAAGAAAACAGTCTATTTTTCGGAAGTACTTTTTCAGTTTCAGCCTGCTGGCTTCTTTACTCCAATGGTAGTGGGTGTGCTTTTTGGTCACACATGCCCCCAATTGCTCAATTTGCAGATAAAGTCCATTTTGGAACTCATCCAAAGCTGTCCCGTCCCAGGCAGCTAGAGTCAGATTTTTGCTAAAGATATAGAAGATATGTTGGAAGATCTCTTCAATGGCAACTCCAACACTCTCGTTCTGCCTGGGCTGCAGAACCTGCGCAGGAAATCTGAAGGATATTTTCTCTTTTAGACATTGTTGAGGAAACTTTTTGCCCATTTTTTCCAAAAGTCTCAGGCTGTTCTCAATTACTTTTCTTTGCTGGAAAGGGAGGTGGTTGCAGTGAAGACTGGAAATGATGCTGGTGCATGACAGTATGAGGCAAATTTGTATCAAGCCAAAAGCATTCATGATAAAGACAAGCTCTAATGTTCCTCCTTTCCTGTGTATAAATTCTGAGTGCTGCACTGGGTGCTTTGAAGTCATTTGTAGACTTCCATTTCTTCAAAATTGTGACATTTAATTATTCTGTAGGAGAAGTTTTCTTTCATCATTTTTTGGTTTTTAAGGTTTTCCCCCCTGTGTATGCTTTTGACAACACTTTCATTTTCTGCTTTATGACTTCATAGTCTTTTTTTGTTTTGTTTTGCTACTTTCTTTTTATTTCAGCTGGATATTAGTATATAATATATATGTGTCAGGTTATTTATTCTCTCTACTACTAAAATTCTATATGATAATGAGAACATGAAAGAAAGAGTGACATAGATACTTGTTTTTAATATTCTATCAGTGGAAGAACAAGCTTGAAAAAAAGTGACATTCTCAATGATGGGTCGAGGACATGCTGAATACTACTGCCATCCTGTCTCCTATTGCATGATTTATACTTCCAAGCTTCACTTAAGCTTTCTCTACCTATTTTCTTCCAGAAAAAATATTTTCTTTCTCCTCATCTTTATTCCTTACAACCATTTAGTCTCAAAGGATGGAGACATATTATTAGAGTGTGTGTGTGTGTGTGTCTGTGTGTGTGTGTGTACAAAAATGTGTATTAATACGTGGGTTTTGATACATAAACACTGCTAATAAAATGAAGCCTTGATCTCACTTAGAGACTGTAAATGCCCTGTAAATACAAACACTAATATATGAAGAAGTTAGATAATTGGATGAAATACTCCTTTTCCTCCATATGAGTAACTGAGCAATAGGTAATATCAGTGCCAATTGAGTACAGGTCTGAATTCTGATAATAAATGGGGAGAATGACTAAGGATGACAAAAAGTACAATTCAGCCATTTGACTTCCCTTGCCGTATAATAGAGGCAGTGAAGACTACCACAGTACTTTGGGATATCTGGCCCATGTTTTTGACTGTATTTTGATGAAAGCTAGTCTTAAATTGCTGTTTTGCTGTCTCCCCTGCCTCCTGTGAATACATATGTGATTGCAAAGACAATAGTCTGTAAGTGATACTGTCTGGATGAAGAGGTCAGATAAACTGGTTTTTTTAGCATGAGACCTGGCTGTGTATTTGTTGCATAAAGAGAATAGAAGACTGGCAGAAAATAAATCCCCTTTGTTTCCAGCTGGCCCCCAGAAAACAGATGGACTAGGTGCAGCTCAGCTTAATTTCTGATTAGAACCAACTTGTCACTCTAAGTCCACTCACATTCAATGAGATCCCAGAGGCCCCAGTGGTGAGGGTTACACTGTAAGTCTGGTCTCATTCACAATCACAGAGTCACAAAAATGGTGCAGTTTAATGATTCAACACAGGCTGACATGAATAAGAACTTTCAAGAACCCAGACTGACCAATATTTCAGTTTATTGGGGTGTCAGGTTATAACTTCTTGTTAGATTTCCAGAGATAGATTCACTAGACATGAAAAAGTGTACAATGCTATGATCAAGTGTTCCCAGGTGTACTCTGACACAGCTCGAGGCCAAATCTTGCCAAAGAGCTGTCCCTGTTTTGGGGAGGAGAGAGGAGCAAGCCCACTGACTTGTCTGCAAGGTACTCGTGTTCTTATCCTCTGTCATGAAAGGTTTCAGATACCAGTTTATGCATGTGGGAGAAGTGAACATGAGACTGCAGCCAAATCCCTGTTACTGCCATCATGAATGCAGAGAGGGGGCAGCCACATTATGTGATAATGAACGCGATACAGAGAGAGATTACAAAATCTGTGGGTTTTGTGCAAGGGTGGAACAGAACACAATGGCGAGACCTTGGTGTCACTCCCTGTTCCACCTGGCCAGTTGCAACAGTAAGGGTCAGCTACAATTCTCCTGATGACCTGTCACCCATCAGCAAGCCATCATGCCCACAGTCAGCCCTTCACAACTTACCTCATGGCGCTAGACCTCATTCCTTCAGTAATCTTGTTCTGTTGTTGCACCCACTGCTGTGTGGTTGGCTTCATTCCCAGTCTGGTAGTCACTCCAAGCAGATTGATGATGCTGTTTTAGAGCTTCCTTTATGTTCAGCCTGTAGGTATTTGGAAGGCTTTAAAAAGCTGCTCAAACAAACTTGGACTGGGTGTACTGCCAGGGTAAGAAAAATGTATCCCCTATCACCTATGACAACAAAGAGTAACAGCAATCAGAGTGGGACACAAAAAGTGTAATTTTTCACTTATTGGGAATGTTTATTTGGAAAACTGGCCTGAAGTGCATCAGAAATCAGTAAAAAACTTAAATAAATCAAGAAAATTATTACATAATGTTACAAGAATTTCCATAAATTATACACAATTTTTTCCAAAACTGTAATCATTATATTAGTTTAATGATTTTAGTGATTTAAACAGATAAAGTTCATCGTATTCATTTTATCTCCCAGACACACAAGTTAAAATAGCTTTGTTCATGTTTCCTTCTCAGTGAAGAGCTGAGGATACCATCCTGAGTGTAACTGAGGGAAAAATAGTCTCTTCTGTATTTCTTAAAAAGATAGGGTAAGTCCAGGTGTCTTATTCTCTTGTCTGTCTTAACATATTGTCTACACTTTCTCACAGAACAGTTACACCTGACTTAGTCCGCCAGGGTTTGGTTTCTGTTTGGTTTTGTTTGTGTGTGTGTGTGTTTGTCTGACAACAATAAATTGTTCCTCCACAGTCAGCCAGATTCTTGATTATTGCACTAAGCAAAGCATAGTGGTGACATTGCATGATTCAGGACACAATTTACTCTAATCATCTACCTTTACTGCTTCGTTCAAGAACAAACAATTCATTAAAAGTAATGACTGGAAGGAGCAACTGAGCGATATGCAGCTGCAGCACAGATTGCTATTTATTCCTCTGCCTGTGGGTGAAGCACAGACCAACCACTCTAAGCTGGAATGAAATGAGGAAAAGAGTTGACAAAGCACAGCTGTATTTCCAAGCAGAGATAACAGATCATTCTTCTGGAAACGCTACCTAGTCTTCAATTCGCATAAAGATTTGCTTCTGTAAGATCATCTAGCTATATATGTATTCATTACAGGAAGACTAAAGCTAAAGAAATGCACATTTTTTTCTTTCTAACATCTTTAAAAAGCTGTAAATTACTTCTCTAATGGAAACTTTACATTACATTTTATAATACAATGGAGGAATTAAATGAATATTTGCTATCTATGGGTTCTTTTATCTCAGACACCAAGGCAAGTGGAAAGGCGAAGTTCAGCCTATGTAGTGGACGGCAAATGGACCATTGAGACAGAACATTCCTGCGAAATAGTCATCTTTTGACCTCATATAACTACCCTCTGTTAAAACATTTTATTTACTCTAGATACCAGTTTCTTTTCTCCATTCAGTCGAAACACATTGATTTTAAAAAGTCAGTGTGTGACAAAGGAGCTCAAGTAGGTTTGGTTTGTCACTGCACAAGACAGCTTCCTCCACATCTAGCTTGGCACTGCCCATGTTGAAAGAAAATATTTTTCTTCATTATGCTTTCCATACAGCTATGTGTGCCAGTCTTCTCCATTATAGGTGATAAGAGTGGCTTGGGTTAGAAGGGACCTTGTAGGTCCNACATTACATTTTATAATACAATGGAGGAATTAAATGAATATTTGCTATCTATGGGTTCTTTTATCTCAGACACCAAGGCAAGTGGAAAGGCGAAGTTCAGCCTATGTAGTGGACGGCAAATGGACCATTGAGACAGAACATTCCTGCGAAATAGTCATCTTTTGACCTCATATAACTACCCTCTGTTAAAACATTTTATTTACTCTAGATACCAGTTTCTTTTCTCCATTCAGTCGAAACACATTGATTTTAAAAAGTCAGTGTGTGACAAAGGAGCTCAAGTAGGTTTGGTTTGTCACTGCACAAGACAGCTTCCTCCACATCTAGCTTGGCACTGCCCATGTTGAAAGAAAATATTTTTCTTCATTATGCTTTCCATACAGCTATGTGTGCCAGTCTTCTCTCTTATAGGTGGTAAGAGTGCCTTGGGTGGGAAGAGACCTTGTAAGTCCAGTGAGGAGCAGCTTAGGGAGCTGGGGGTGATCAGACTCTGGGCAGCCTGTTCTAGTGCCTCACAACCTCACAGTAAAGAATTTCTTCCTAATATCTAATCTAAAATTACCCTCCTTCAACCTAAAGCCATTGCCCCTTGTCATATCACTACATATTCTTGTCAAAAGTCCCTCTCCAGCTTCCTCGTAGACTCCCTTTAGGTACATGAGAGTGCTATAAGGTCACGCCAAAGTCTTCTCCAGGCTGACCAACCACAGCTGCTTCAGCCTTTCTTCACAGGAGTTGCTCCATCCCTCTGATCATCTTCATGGCCTCCTCTGGACTCCCTCCAACAGGTCCATGTCCTNAGAAAATATTTTTCTTCATTATGCTTTCCATACAGCTATGTGTGCCAGTCTTCTCTCTTATAGGTGGTAAGAGTGCCTTGGGTGGGAAGAGACCTTGTAAGTCCAGTGAGGAGCAGCTTAGGGAGCTGGGGGTGATCAGACTCTGGGCAGCCTGTTCTAGTGCCTCACAACCTCACAGTAAAGAATTTCTTCCTAATATCTAATCTAAAATTACCCTCCTTCAACCTAAAGCCATTGCCCCTTGTCATATCACTACATATTCTTGTCAAAAGTCCCTCTCCAGCTTCCTCGTAGACTCCCTTTAGGTACATGAGAGTGCTATAAGGTCACGCCAAAGTCTTCTCCAGGCTGACCAACCACAGCTGCTTCAGCCTTTCTTCACAGGAGTTGCTCCATCCCTCTGATCATCTTCATGGCCTCCTCTGGACTCCCTCCAACAGGTCCATGTCCTTCCTGTGCTGGGACCCCAGAGCTGGATGCAGCACTGCAGGTGGGGTCTCACCAGAGCAGAGCAGAGGGGCAGAATCCCCTCCCTGGCCTTGATGCCCACGCTGCTTTGGATGCAGCCCAGGACACGTTTGCCTCTCTGGGCTGCCAGTGCCCACTGTTATTTTTGACCGTGAGAACCCAGAAGTCCTCCTCAGGGATACTCTCACTGAGTTCACTTCCCACTCTGTATTCGTGTCTCAGACTGCCCTGGTCCATGTGCAGCACCTTGCACTTGGACTTATTGGGGTTCTTGTGGTCCCACTTCTCAGGTTTGTCCAGGTTCCTCTGGATGGCATCCCATCCTTTTGATTTTGTGTCACATGCAGCACTCAGTTTCATGTCATCTGCACCAGCTCTTGATCTCACTTTCTATGTCATTTATAAAGATCCAGTCTTCCTGCTCAGGGGGCCGAGTACGCAGAGCACAACTGCTCTTACTGTTCAAGACTGAGGCAAAAAAGGGATTCAGTATTTCGGCCTTTTTCCTTATCACTCGTCACAGTGTTTCCCTACGAATCCAATAAAGTTCACGGTCTTCATCCTGGCTGAGGTGGATGATCCCCGCGTGAGCGGGGGCCGGGAAGCCGGCGAGGGCGCTGCGACCATGCTGCGGCCTGTGCCGCCCGCCCGCGGCCATGGCGGCTCGGCAGGGAGCCGGGCAGCGCTGGGGGCGGCCCGCAGGTGTCGCCAGCGCCTCCCGCCTTCCGCCGCGCCTCGGGAGCAGGCCCTGTGCCGGCTACGGACCCATCCCGAGCAGCTGCTCTGGGAGAGCAACCCCTTCGATCCGTCACACCGCATTTTAATCAATGTGTTTCATGTGTTCTGTAAATTTATATCACATACTTGTATTACATTGGTATCTGCTTTAACAATGATCTGGAAAGGAATCAAGTGCCCCTCGGTCAGTTTGTGGGTGACACGGAGCTGGGCAGGAGTGTTGATCTGCTCAAGGGTAGAAAGGCTCTGCAGAGGGCTCTGGACAGGCTGGATCGATGGGCCAAGGCCACTGGTATGAGGTTTAACATGGCCAAGTGCCAGGCGCTGCCCTTGTGAACCCCCCTCATGCTGGGTCACAGTAACTCCAAGCAGCACCACAGGCTGAAGCCAGAGTGGCTGGAAAATCACCTGGCAGGAAAGGGCCTGGGGGTGCTGGGCAACAGTGGCCGAACATGAGCCAGTGTGTGCCCTAGTAGCCAAGGTGGCCAATGGCATCGTGGCTAGCAGGACCAGATGAGGGATTGTCCCCTGTACTTGACACTGAGGAGGCCACACTTTGAGTGCTGTGTTCAGTTCTGGGCCCCTTGCTCACTACAGGACAGACATTGAAGTGCTGCAGCATGTCCAGAGAAGGGCAATGCAGCTGGTGAAGAGTCTGGAGCGCAAGCCCTGTGAGGAGCAGCTGAGGGAGCTGGGGGTGTTTAGCCTGGAGAAAAGGAGCCCTTATTGTCCTCTACGAGGAGGTTGTAGTGAGATGGGGGTCAGTCTTCTCTCAGGTAACAGGACAAGAGGAAATGGGTTCAAGTTGGACCAGGGTAGGTTTAGATTGGATATGAGGGAAAAATCTGTTCATAGAAAGAGCTGTCAGGCATTGGAATTGCTCAGGGAAGTGGTTGAGTCACCATCTCTGTAGGAATTTTCAAGATGTGTAGATGTGATAGGGACATGGTTTAGTGGTGGACTTGGCACTGTTCAGTTTACTGTTTGACTTGATGATCCTGGAGGTCTTTTCCAATATAAATTATTCATCCTATTGCTTCAAGAAGAAAATTCTACTTTTTTAAAGAGTGTTACAGAATCATGGACTTCCTTAGTTGAAAGGGACTCACAAGGATTAGTGAGTCCAGCTCCTGGCCCTGCACAGGACATCCCCAAGAGTCACACCATGTGCCTGAGAGCACTGTCCAAATGCTTCTTGAACTCTGTCAGGCTGGTGCTGTGACCACTTTCCTGGGGAGCCTGTTCCAGTCAGTGCTGAACCACCCTCTCAGTGAAGAGCATTTTCCTCATATAGAATCAAATAATGGTTAGGGTTGGAAGGCATTTTTTTAGGAGACCATAAGAAAACCATCTTTCATACTGTATGATCAAAAGAAATTTTTCTCTATGACACTTCCGAGAATTTTATTTTGTATAAAGAGCAGAAATGGTGAGGCAAAACTTAATACTCTAAAGGTAAGTCCCAGTCAGGACTTCCATATTTCTGCACCAGTTTTAAATCACAGCGGAATTTAAAATGATGTTCAGAACACTGTGAAACACATCAACAGTGATGGTTCCCAGTTACTTGAACAGGAGAGGAGACCCTGAACTGAAAGAGTGTACTCATGAAGGTCAGCAGTTCTAGACTAATACAGTTCAAAAGAAAAATGAGATACACAAGGTTTGTCTAGAATATATACTTTATTATTTGCAGTCTGTGTAAATTTTAATATGTGACTGAATTTCTACACCATTTTCTCAGTTTAAACACATCCTGGTCTTTTCCAACCACCCAGTCAATTGCACCTTTAATATGTACAGTCAGTATTTATGAATATTGCATATGCATCTATGAACTTAGAAAAATAACATGCAAGGAAAATTGTTACCATGAAACTGATAAAAAATAAAGATAGGTAAAACAGTCAATCCCCTTTTTAGTGTGTTATGGCTTTGCACCAAATATCAGATGTCAAAACAGCTTCAGATGCTTCTTGTTAAAGGCACTTACTGTTCTTCAAATACACTTTCACATTTAGTTCTATTGTATTAGGAAGTGTATCTCTGGGATCATACTTTCATAACACAGCAGAACAGTCCAAAAAGGCAGCATTAATTAAAAGGAAAAAGGGGGCTTATATTAAAATATGAAAATACCAAGAATTAACACAAACTTTAAGGATTTGGTCCTTATAAAACAGGCAACAGCATTCAGGCAATAGTGATTTCTTTTCATAGACACTGACAAAATAATATCCCCAAAACATGAACTCTTCCAGTTCCAGTGTATAGATATGTCTGAGCTGAGTAGCGTACCCTCTAACACCCCAGTAAAAATATAACTTTTCAGGACTATCTACTGCTCCACTTTGGCTGCGAAGGAAGAAACCTCAGAAGAGTGTTAGACATGGACACACTAGCAAGCCTACAATTCTGTGTCTCTGTATCTGGATGGCTGTCCGTAATAGCCCTTCTTAGAGTGGTCTGCCAGCTGCCGGCGGTACTCCTCCTCCTCCTCCTCCGCATCGCTGCCGTAACTCACACGGTTCTCCAGGTAAGGTCTGACAGGAGGCTTCTGGGGCTCTGGAGGCCTGGAGCTAACACAGAACAGGAGAAAGAGAGAGATCATGTCTACTTCCATTATGAAAAACTGAAAAATAGTTGTACTTAATATCTGTTTTATGGCCACATACAGCTTAGAAAGGCAGATGGAGCAAATGAAACACCTTCTGGCCAATAAAAATCTGCATGACTATGGTAAACGTATCTGGAGAGACATCTTATTTCTACTAAGCTGGAGGATGATGCTAAGATTTGAGCTACTCAATCTACCTGGAAGAATGCCAAATTAAAATTTTAAACACCCACAGATATCAATAGCTTTACAGCACTCTATTCCCTAAGCAGAGAGGTTTTCAGCCTTTCTACTGCCTCAGCTGATATGTCCCTTAACTAGTTTTGCACAGTACTTTTTCTATGCCTTCTTCTTCTTTTGCATCCTTAGTCTTCTGTCTCAAAGTCCAAAGACTTCTTATGTGACATTTCTTAAATTGGTAGCCTTTTCATGCAATTTGGTAGCCTTTTCACTCAAGGCTCCCACTAAGGCTCTTGGCCTTAAAACTGTGCAGAAATAACCCACACATTTGCTTTTTATACACTGCAGTGCTACACATTTGACATGACATTAAGCAGACAGAAAAATATCATCTGTCAAGGAAGGACATTTCCTCAGTTTCAAAACCCATGATTTTTGCAGCCCACGTTCTGGAAAAACAAGATGGTATTCTCCTTACATCTTTCTCCCAGGACTTAAATACTCCCTTCTATGCCAATCATTAGCATTCCTGTAAAAAGCCAACAACACTGATTTCTGCATGTAAGCAAACACACTGCAAATATGGTGAAAGATTAATTTTCGTTACTTTTATAAATCTTCCAATGCTATATAAAAAAGTATGCTTTTCTGAACCTGCCAAGAAATCCAGAAAATAACAGTTTTCCTTTTTCGCATTTTAGTTTATTTACTGGGACACCAATTTGACTCATTAGGAAAAAAAGTCCCATTCCTACTGGCTATTACTAAGATGCAAGGAAAACGGAAGAGTCTTGAAGAGCAGAAAACAAAATCCATCATACAGTGTGTTAGCTCTTGCATAGGTGACTGCTCAGTCACAGAAACATGCAGTGTGTAGGGTAAGATGACACAGTGGTCAAACCATCCAGAAGTCACTGAATTTTAATGAAAGACTGCTACTTTCATGAGACTTGATGGGTCATTTGAGACAACTTTCATCCTTAGTTTACCTAGCCACACTACATTTCTGTAAAGAATGAGCATTTAAGTAATTAAGTGTTATTAGAACAGCAATTATTTGTTAGGATAGACTAAGAGTCATCAAGTATCTAGCAGAGGTAGAATGGACGTCAGAGGACATGAATGCAGGCTGGCTGCTGTGTAATACTGATTACAGCAAAAAACTGGTCCTGCAAATATGTCAGTGAAAGAATACAGTGTTTCTTCCTAGATGACTCAAATACTATAAATGAACTAAAAGAAAAAAAAAAAATCCTGAAATGAGTTGCCTGAAGAGTTCACTAAAATTTTGCCCCACCTTTTACAATACTCTTTGAGGTACCACAACAAAGTGATATACCAAGGCAGGATGACTTGAATGAACAAAAACTGGCAAGATTGTTTTTCCTCCTGTTAGTGAAGTCAAGAATCAAGACAGAATGCTTGGAACTGGATACACCTTACCTCATAGGCTGGGGCCAGTTCTGTTCTGACTTCTGTGTTTTGACAGGGACAGCATAAATATCCGGATGCTTCTGAGCTATTTCAAGCTTTAAAAGAAAGTAGAAGAAAATAACTTTTTAACTCTATCCATTAGGGATCCTATATAAGGATCTAGGACCTGGCAGGTCACAGCTACATCTGAAATTAATTAAATTAAATTAAAGCACAAATTGCTAACATCCTATTGATGTTCCTACAATTATATATTCTTTTGCTAGAGTAGTAATTCAAACCATACTTGAGAACAATGGATTGCCAAAAGCAACAGGATTGTTGAAGTCAGGTTTCTATAGTTACAACAGGAAACCTTAAAATAAGACGTTTTTTATATACAAATCCACACAACTATATGTCTCTATGTGTGGTTTCCCCAACTTCTCCCTCCAAAAACAACACAATGAAAAGGGCATAATTTTCATTTTCAGGACTCTGGCTGTTCTACAGGTCGCAAAGCACACGACGGGGGGAAACACATCTCTTCATACCCTGGCATTTTGGGCCTCTTGTAGCTCTTGCATTCTTTGCATCCTTGCCTTGTGATCCATCTCCTCAAATATTTTTACTTTCCTTAGTACAGATTTTGGAGTATTTTCTTGTTCACTTCCTTCCTCTTCCAACTTTGCCTCCTCCTCTTCCTCCTCTGCAGGCAGGACTGCTGGCTGAGAGTTTCTCAGAATGGGACGCCCAAAGGCAGGTTTCACAGAAACAGGTGGTGGTGCTGCTTTTGCTGGTACAGTTGAAGTCTCACTGCTGACAACAACATTACTTGATTTGGAGTCATAGTTCTTGGGGAAGTCATATGGATCCTCTTTGTTTTGCAACTTTCCCTGCAAGTATAAAACCCACAAAGTTTACATCAGTAACTTTTAATTTTAGTTTCAAGAGAGGGCTTTAACTTGAAATCACTTTGCCTATGTATTTAACAGTGTCAATCTTCATATGATGTAACACTTGAAAGATATTTGAACTGCTGCAATATTTTGGGCATATGCTCATGGACCACACATCAGCCTAAAAACCAGGACATTTAGACGTGTTTGTCTCATTTGTAAAAGATTACCAGAGCTACATGTGTTAGAGCACAGTACAGAGAAAACTGATGCCCCAAATAATTTTTCACTATTTAATGTGGAGTAGCATGACCTAAAATTTAGAAGTGTGCAAAACTCAATTCTGTTTTATACTCCACTTTTATTTCCCCGAACATGTTCTACTCTGCCTTATCTTCAGCACACTTGGACTATATTTTGAGTAATTAAGAGTATATGAGGGCACCACTCCTCACAAAGAAAGGACTTTGAGGTCAGGTGAATTCAAAAATTTCCAAAATAGAACTTTTTCCCTCCTGCATCTGGTGGTCAGGTGGTAGATTCTGACTTTGTGCTTCACAGTAATAGCCATCAGATTTGTTTTTCCTGGTGATTAGCCTACTTTTGATCTTGCTGAGCTAAAAAAGTGCCTCCTCTGTTTGTTGGTAGACACAAAAAGGAGTTTACCTTCTTATTCCATATGGAAATTATATATTGGAGTTCACATAAATTTCAGAACTGTTATCCAGTAAATCTTCTTTCTGCTTGATCCTGCAACACTTTCAGTCATTTCTTCTGTCCACATCTAAAATGTTTTCTAGTCCCTGATCATGTCTATTGCTCTTTCCAATCTGTCAGCCTGGGGAGTTCTCCAGAAGGAGGACATTTGTATTCAGGTTTGTTTCCACAAATTTACCTTAGGTGGTTCAGGCTTGAATGCTGGAGGTGGACTTGGTTCTCTGAGGATCTCCCTGCTACCAGCTTTTCTCAACAGAGCCCTTGGTTCTGGAGTAAATTTTTTTAAACTCTATGAAAGAAAATAAGAGAAAATCACTGCAGTAGCCAATAATTCCATCATTTTTCTTCTCTCTCAAGCTTATGATTTTGGGAACAGTAACCAGGGGTCAAAAGACTGCCTGCAACCTGACCACAACCACTGCAAATAATTGAAAAGTTCAAGGTGATGAAAGATCATCAGGAAATCTATAAATTTAGGCAGAATAGCAGAGCTATTATTATTTTTGCTCTTCACAGTGTAGCTCTAAAACACTATCAGAAGCAAGATAAATCTGCAGTTAAAAAAAAACCCCTCTGATTTTTAAGCCATACATAAAGGGTTTTCAGAAAGCCCAAAGTTCAGTCTCATTGAAAAATCCAATCACCTCACCTCCTCGTGATGCACAGGTTCAGAGGACCGGCTAACAGACGAAATCCTTGGTTCCTCCAAAGGCTCATCAAGTTCATTGTCAGTGTATGCACCACCTTCTCCATCTGTATCGTCGAGGTCACTGATCAGCCGACTGTCACAGCTCAAATAGTCAGCACCCATGGCAGTAAGGTAGGACATACGATCATCTGCGTCGTCTTCCATGCCATCCATCTAGAGAAAAGTCAGTAAGAATTAAGGAACAAAGATTAAATAAATAAGAATTAAAGTCAAGTTAAGACTCAACATCAGGCCAAATAAACCCTTAGGAATGACTTTGTGGAACTGAGATTAACTAACGCAGAATCACAACGAAATGTCCTGTAAAAGTTTATCCCCTCATCGTCATTCTCCCCTAGGCACAGCATTAGTGATGAAAGCTCCAAAGTGTACCAGAAAGAATAATAACATTTTTTTGTTACAGACATACATAAACTGATTACTTGTCTAGCCTATCAACCACTGGCAAATGAAATTTTGAACAATTTTTAGTGGCAAAAGATTCTTTGAGACATCTGTACAGCTCCACATAGTATGGACTGGCTGCTTACCTTTCCTTCAGATACCCATACTGCTTCTCCTTGCTGTTGCTGAATTGTGTCCTTCAGGCTACCATACCAGCTATCATTGGCTGAATTCAAATTAATGGTTGCTGTAAAAATTGAAGGAAAATATATATATACATGGTAAATGCAAGGCAATCCGTTATCCATTCTTTGCTGTTTAACACTTTCTGGTTTAGGCATGTGAGAATGCTTAACAGCCATATCATTTAGATCATTGACAGACGCATGGTATTTTTATTTTATTGTCAGTCCATTTCCAAGCTTATTAAATCACTTATCTTTTAATGGCAGTACACTAGCTCACAATTTCATCTGCATTAGAATTTTTGCAGAACAAGGAACTTTGAAAAAAAGTCAAGGATGGCATTAATCATGACCATACCTTCACACTCTTTTAGTTCCAGACTGCATGAGTTAATATGCAGAGTAATAAGTAGACGTCTCGAGACTCACACAGTGACACACACTACTCTCTAAGTAAGCAGGTTATACAAACATTTTTCCTTACCTGTAAAGAGGTGGGAACAAGTTTTCTTCAGTTTGTTTGCTTGCTCATAAAGTTTTCTCGAGCTCTTGTTTGATGTAGAACATAGCCTTTGTCTCATGGTCTTCACACCCTGTTTACTGTCTGGGTTAAAGAACACCACAATTGGAAACCACTGGGTGTAATTTAGCAGGTCCACTGCTTTAGGAGTGACATCCAACAGAGCATGTTTATCCTGTTAACAAGAAAGGCCAGTCAATGTGTTGCATGTGGGAACAAGTGGAGGTGATTGGAACATGGGATCCTAGGAAAACCATTATATTTGTGTCCGAATAAGGCCATAACTTGTGGGATGTTTTCCCAGTTATATCACATTTAGAATGTTAAGAGCAAGTAGAGCACTTCATGATAGTAGAGCCCCCATAGCAAATTCAGAAAGCATATAGTAAAACAGATTCTCCTCTATCCAAATTTAGAATGGACTTGAGAAGGAAAATGTAATTTCTAATAGAAAAATTACCAAAATTTTTATTGATAATAATAAATTAATTTTAATTAATTAATT
>VZRF01004283.1:0-60164 GCA_013396875.1 Vireo altiloquus
CAAGTATAATGGAAGGAGCAAGTTTGGAGCATTATTGTGCTTGCCTTTACATACCCTTTGCATTGTCAGTAAAAATAGAGTCTTGGAAGACACAAGAAACCACATGCACAGCTCAGTGCCTTCCCTTAGCCAAGCCTTCAGAAAACCAGTCTATTGCAAAAACATCACTGAACTTACTCATTTGCATTTTTAAAGGTCATAACTTCTCTCATGAAAGCCAGCAACTAGTCTTTGCAGGTTGAAATAAACAGTATCCTTTTATGGTAACACATGAACACATTTGTACCTGAATGTACAGATAATGCACTGTCTGAACAAGAGTCCTGTCTTCTCCTCCATGGCTATTCTTTTCATTGCCTTCTTCATTCTTTATCACAAGAAAAGTAACAGGATAGTTAGCTACAGGATGCTGTGCAGACTTGTTTATTATGCACACTACAGTTTTTTAATGGCTAGAATACACTGATGAGAACTCAGCTTCTACAGACAGGTTTGAAAAATAGCAAAACAATATAATGACATTTTGTAATACCACTGCATCTAAATGAACTAGAAAAACTAGAGTGACCAACCCTCAAAGTGAAAATGAGCAACATTTTGCCATCATTAGACATTGAAGGAAAGGAATTCTGGAAAATCTGGATGAAACTTAGAATTTCAAGCTGCGTCATATTTTAAAAAGAGGAAAAAATCAAATCTGAAACTGAAAGATAGAAAGTGTTCTTGATAAATAATGCAGCCTCAACCAATGATTTTGGTATGGTGTGTGTATATATGTATAATGATGAAAGAATGCACTGCCATATTAATACATTTTATATTGAAAACTTTTTCATGCTAATGTACATTATAACAGAAAGAGGAGAGACAAAGCTTTAAATAAAAGCATGTTACTGATCAGGACTGGCAATGACATATTCTAGATGCTGTAGGAAAGTGTGCATTAGCTTTCTAGTGATACAGTGCATTGACTGTCCACAGCAACTGCTGTGACACAATCTTAAAGTCAACTAAAACCTTAGACATTATACTGACTTCCCCTCTCTTTCTGTCTGCTAGGAATATGTATTTTGTCTGCTTTAAAAAGTGGCTATGAACAGATATATTAGTTAAAAGCATGTAAATGCAGACCAAAATTTCAACTTTGAGATGGTGTAAGACCATGTAATCCATATGGTTAACTGTTAAGTCAAACACACTGGAGTGATAAACTTGCAAGAACTTGGGTCATGACTAAAAAACCTTCATATTTAGCTCAATAAACACTAGAGGAAACAGAATCCAGATTAGCTGCATCAGACTGATTTCTATGGAATGCAGCTCACAATGGCACAACACTTACTCTAACAGAACATAAAAGGTTATGTTTCTGTACTTCCATCAAAAGTGAAATAAAGCTTCCCAACTGACCTGTTTACTTGTCAAAGACTATTTTATTATATTTTCATTTTCACTAACTTTATCTTTACACTTACCACAGAATGGCCTTTACTGTTTTCATCCTCATTATCAAAAATTATTTCACTGTCAGAATCTGTGGTTGGCCTGAAAGAAAGAAAAAACCCTCAGAAGTCTGCATACCAAGAAATATTTACTAAAGAATCTGGAAATTATTTGGGGGAAAAGAAGAAAATCTAAGCTTCTGCTGAAGATTTTCTATATGCCTTAAACAAAAAAGCAAAATGAAACAATATCCAGAAAAGTATCCTGCTTGCAAAGCAACACTTCCTCTGACAGTCCAATCTCTAAAAGGGAAGATATATATTTGCATCAGTAAAATTTAATTTCTATATCCATTAAGCAAAATTTACTGATAAGAAAACGTACTGAGATACATTTACTTACTTATACAAAAAAAATCACTGTGAGTGAGAAAACCAAACCATACACAGAGGAAGGTATGGGATACATTAAAAAAAAAACAAAAGAAAAAAGAAAGGGCAAGTTTGATATTTGTCAAGATTTGTAATACTTGGTTTTGTTTATTAAAAAACTTTAATCTCTAGGCTGGAAAAGACAGCCAAACACAACAGTCATGTATTCTGGCAGAAATAATAAGCTTCAGGAAGCCTACACCAAAAGATTTTCCATGTAGACTCACAGTTCTTAGCTAGAAAATTTCCTTTTCCTGGCTGCCTGCTGGCAAATAGACTGGTTTTGAACAAGGGGACAAAATAAAAATACAGTGAACCACTTCTGACAAAAGAAACATGAATAATAAGTTTTAAACTTGGAAAACCTAACTCTTCTCATGCTCCCTATAGTGCCAATACTGAAGCCTACTTACAAAATTGAATGCGAGAAGACACCATCACCGTCATCATCATCATCACTGGACTCCTGATCAGCTCCACTGAATTTGTTGCTGGAGGATCTTTCACATGAAGTACTCCACTCCACTGAACTTGTCAAACACGGAGGAGGAGCATTAGTTTCCACATCATTTGTCTCCTCAGGGGAAAGGATGAAGAGACCAGCTTTGGGGGGCATTCTTCTCTCTTCGGTTGTTCCAGATGTTGACACAGCGAGAACAGGACTTTCATGTTTTTCTATCCAAGCATTGTAATACCTCACAATATTCTCATGGTTCAAGCGGGAAAGTAACGTTACTTCCCCCTTAATCCTCCGAAATTGCTTGCTGGTAGGGTTTATGCGAATACGTTTCACAGCATAATAGCAACCATCAAGCTTATTTCTCACCTGCAAAATTCAAATTAATCTAAAGTTAAATGCTTACAAATGCCTAACCAAGCAGACCTAGAAGAATAATTTCATGAAACAGGAAGTCTTCCTTTAATCTGGAAAATGACTACAATTCAAATGCAAGGTTCCCCACACAGACAGGCTTCTCCTCAATCTCCTAGCAACCTCTTGCAAGAAAATTTTCAGACTTCTCAGTTCCAGATAAAAATCTCAACACAGGCACAGCACACTGGCACAAAGTAAATAAAACCATGCAAACACTGAATACATTGTTTTGCTTCAGAGAAAACAAACATATCCCCAAAAAGGTTTCCACAGAGCAAACTATTTTTATACCCTACCTTGATGACTGCTCCAAAAGCTCCTTTACCAAGTAATTTTAGCTCTTCAAACTCATTGTAGTAGCGTGAAAATTGTCTCTGTGTTTCTGTGAAGAACGAAGCACTGGATATCTGACTGCTGGGTACAACTGTCTCCATGCAATCTATACCTGCTGAATCTGTAATGAAGACAAAGTTACCATCACTGGCATTATGGGGAGAAGGCACTAGGACTGTCAAATAAGGAGCAAGAAGGAGACAAAAACCTAAATAACTTCAAGTGGAACTAAAACCTAAAATACAGAAGTGCTCTGCTTTGTAGAGTTAAGTTCTAGTACAAGCATAAACCTTAATACAGTTTTTAATTACTAACATGAATGATGGTGGACAAAGGAATGATTTTAAGAAGGATGTAGGAAGGAAAGAAGTCTCATTGGAACACCCTCTTCCAAAGACAAAGTTAAGTCTACATTTATACCATGCAGGAAGTGGATGAGTTTACAGGTTTCTTTAAAGCATGAGCTGTTTTTACTGAAGAAAAAGCTGTAGTCAGTCCACCCCAGCCAGTCTTTGACAGAGAAGTTAAAGATCACACTACTTTTTAAGTTAGTTATGTAACACACTTGTGCAGTCTTGTGAAGCTGCATCACAGCTCAATTTTTCTCTTACTGCAGGCATGTAATCAACTTATTTAAAAGAATACAGGAAGAACTAAATTCCTTACCATCTAGATTTTCTTCAGCTACAGGTGTTTTTATTCGTGGAATGTTTATAAAACTATGTTGTAGCAACTGCTGAGGAGTCCATCTTTCTTTATCTTCCAAGCAAACACACCTGTTAGCAAACCACAGAGAACTATTTCATGCCTGACATAAATGTTAGAAGGGTTCTTGTTATATTCAAGAAATTATTACTTCCACCATGCAGATGGGAATAAGAAGCAAAGACAGAATAAATGACTGTGTATCCACAGTGATACACAGTTGGTGGCAGAGCAGAGCAAAAGAGAGCATGAAACCTGCTCTCCCAAATCCCAGATTAGTAGCCTGAGCCATGAGAGCTATCACCTCTTCTATAAAATCTAGAACTAGTGACACAGGAGGACTTAGCTATTCTTTAAAACACAGTTACAATCAAAAAAAAAAAAAAAGGAAAATCAAAGACAAAAAGATACAGGAATGTGACATACTTTCCCAGAAAGTCTTGAAAGTCAGCAGGTAAATTGGTAGGAACATCAACTGGGAATTCCTTGGTTACTTGGCCCTGGCTGAGTGAAAGCAGAAGCAAGCCCAGACGCCACACATCTCCTTTTTTTCCAGGTTTGTTGGGAAGACCATCCTCACTAAATCGAACCTTGGTTTGCTCAAAAACATCTGCTTTGCAGATATCAGCTAAGCGCTTGGAAATGCTGTAGTCTGTGACCTTGATGTTTCCTTCAGCATCTACCAGGACACTGGAAGCACAAAGGACCTTGTGCACTACTGAATTATTGTGCAGGTAATCGAGAGCTGACAAGATCTGGATCACGTAATGGCGCAACTGCGCAACTGGAACTGGAGTCTCTTTGTCTAAGTACGCAGAAAGGCTGCAGCCACTTATGTGCTCCACTAAAATATCCACCACAATGGAGTCGTCCCGTTCTTTGAGGTTCATACATTTATAATGCACTATGTTTGGGTGACTTAGCTTCGTCAGTGAGCTGAACTCTGTTTCTGCTCCCTGAAGCTGGTAGAGAAACACAACATAACATGCATTTTGTCATAGCTTGTAACATACTCCTAATAAAATATGTAACATACAAAATACATGACATCCTCATACTTTTCTAAAAGGAAGTATTGAGCACTAGCTTTGATTTCTAACAGGTAAACTTGATTCCCTCTTTCTTCAGAATTTTAATATTTTATTATTTTATTTATGCATACTTGCAAACACTTTTTTGCATTTGTATTATTCTAAAGGGAACTCCTGAATACCCCAATACACTCATCTTTCATGCAGATACTCTAAAAGATTAGCATTTTCAAGTTCATTACTACCCTCTCAAGTTTATATTAAACTAGCAGCCTGAAGAAAAACACTGAACCTCACCTAATCTTTACTAAGCCAAATGCAAAATACAGGCATTACCTGTTTCTTAGACTTCTCAATCTTTTCTATTTCAGGAGTTGTAAGAAACTTTCCCATCTTTTTTTGCCAGTGCAGAACCCACTCATATATTAGAACAAAGTCTCCACTGTGAACTTCCAAGGCATTGTAGACAGATTTACCAAGCTGTTCATCTTTGCCTATACACAAAGGGAGAGAAGAGGAACATGGTTTCTTTTGTTTCTCAGGATCTAGCAAGAGCTCCTGCAAATGCTAAATAAATACCAATAAGCATGGTTTTTAAAGTCAAACACAAACCTACTTAGAACTAGACAAGATGTGTATCTACACTGTAAGTATGGAAAATATCAGGCTTGTATGTAACTGAATGCTGAATGCTAAACAGTACTCAAATGAAAGCAATAGCACATTGTGCAACAGTTTTTTGTCATTTTCAAGAATTTCAAGTTTCAATAAATTAACAACCTTCCTGCTTAGCAAATGCCAGCTCTACACACAGTAACATAATTGTTCATCCTCAAACAGCGAAACAATAAAGTTTTCCTTTCTTGAGAGACTTTCAGACTGTTCATCCATCCACTGAAGACGTGCTATGTTGAAAACAAACTGTGAAAATGTTTGATGGTCTGTCCACACGGACACTTCAGGGAGGTCTTCCAGCTCTGAAAGTCTCCTGTCAAGTTAATGTTTTTGCTAAACCTGCCGCTTTTACGCCACTGCTATGGCACATCTCCTTAGCAGAGTAAGTATGCATTTCCAGTCCTGTGCTTATCAGTGGTTTCACATGTTACTGAAAGCATCCCAAACCCAGCATTTCATGCTGCAATTGTAATTTTGCTTACCTAGACATTTTCCTTTATGGACAGTAAGTTGTCCAGCACCACTTGTGCTGAAGTTCAAAACTTCGTGATTTCCAGGGGACTGTTCATTATTACTAACAAAAGTCTGGCGTTCTCGTCTGAAATGTGAAGAGAACATTTTTCTCCAACTCAGATATATACTATATTTAAAGTCAGGAGCTGAATACAAACCTTAAAAATTGGAAAATTCTTAAGTTATCCACAACATATGGCTTAGCTAAACCATGACAAATGAAGGTAGTGGGGGAAGGGGGCAGGGAAAAGACCAAAATGAACAGGTCAATAATATGGCACACTATTCTCTTGCCTTCAAAGTTTTTGTAATCTAATGTTTGCAACGAAATAAATAATTCTAAAAAATCCACATGCAAACTGACATACTTTGAACGTCCAGCTGAATTTGGTCGGTGTTTATTATTCACTCCATGCTCCAAACAGCTCCCATTCAAGCGTGAAGGACCTCTATGTCCTGCAGTATCTCTCCTGTGAGAATCTTCTTGATTCGTCAGAGTAGCTATTTCCAAACGTTCCTATAAATCAGGAAAGACACCAAATAAGTCCAGAAGCCACTCCTATCCTTAAAATTTGAAAGTACTTAGTTATTTTTCTATGAAGTCATCCAGATGACAGAAGTAAGTTTTCATAATAAACGGACATATGAGGCCAAAGAAAAAGTGCTGAGATTTCAGAAAGTACAATTCAGCACTGCCCGTGGCAAGAATGTAAAGAAACTGGAAGCACTAATATACCAGCTTTTTTCTATGTCTGTTTGAAAATATCAACCTTGGTACACTTAAGATGCTAGCATATTCCAGATATAAACCCCAGAAATAATCAAGAATCTATCTGAATTTAGATCTACTAGAAGTCCTGAATAAGAAAAGATGTCCAAGAAAATTTCAAATTTTTACATCTCTTCCTGTACATTCCTCTTCTTTACTGTTACAGTACTGGGAAGAACTTATTGAAACTTTTTTTTGGCACATCTCCTTAGAAAGAATACCTGTTTGGCAATTTCTTTCTTTTTTCTTTCTTCCCTTTTCTCTTCCTCCCTTCTCTGAATCTCGTTAAGGATTTCACGTTGCTGAAATGAATTTCAGTATTGTCAGAGATACAACAGTACATGCAATGCAACTGCTAAAATCTTACCCTGATTTAAGAGAAAAAAAGCAATGACGCTGATTTTTCAGGCATGTTAAAAGAGGACGTTACAGGAATAAAAAAAAAAAAAAAAGTCAAATTAGCTCTGCCCAGGAAGTGAACAGCAACAATTGTATGATATAGGTGAACAGAATTATAAATTACTTTTACTGCCAGACCCAACAATAAAGTTTCACGCACAAAAAAATAAGAAGGAAGATAAATCCAAACAATCTTTTAAAAACCAGAGCTATTCTATCCATATTCCCCATGGAGCAGAGACTTGACACTACTAGCCCCTGTGAGACTTGGATGAATCCCTTCATTTCTAGTGAAGGATGTTGGTAGCCTGACATCTTTAGATTAAGTTTGGTGTTCTCTAGAGATGTCTGTCATAGTGAATGCTCCAGTCACCCAAAGAGTGGAAGAACATATGACAGCCTGTCTGCCTGGCTAACACTTCCTAGCTTAAGATGGAAGGCATTTAATACATACATTTGCTTACACTGTGTATAAGGTCCTCTTGATAAGCTATTTTCATAGGATCAGGAATCAACATTTAGGTTTGTTTCAGGCATAAATATTTCCCAGGGTTAAAACCATATCACTAAAATATTACAATTGCAGCAGCAGATAGTTCATTTAGTACATATTTATCAACTTATGCTGGCAGGTCTGACAAGTTAAATAATTCACTAAAACTCACCATTATGCAGAGTGATTTTTAAATCATTATTATGTTATTTTAAGAATATATGGTTATTTATACTTTGATTTCTCTTACCTCCTGCTCCTCTCTTCTCTTAACTTCTTGTGCCCTACGCAATTCCTCCTGTGCCAATCTTTCCTGTTCTTTTTGATGATTTTTTAGCATTTCTTCATGAAAAGATTTGGAAGGTGGTTTATTATACTCACTGAGAAATGACTGTACATGGTCAGCAAGTTCAAATATCATCACCTTAAAAAAAAAACCAGAATGACATGCAGAGTCAAATGACAGCCAAATTATATCCAACCCAAAAAGCAACACAGCAGAAGCATGATGGCCAATTTCATTGCTTATCAAGGAGAATTTACCATATTTCTCTATTTATTAATAAACTGTAACAGGAAAAATCCCTGACCACTGTAGAAAAGATTGCAAAAATTACTGAAAGTCAGACAACCTAAGCCATCTTATTTTTCTAAAAGAAAAGTAAAATTTAAAAATCACATTCTCATCTTTTAGGCACAATCTTTCTTATCCCAAATATATGGGTTTATAATATATGAGGTACAATAGAATAAATCTTCTGTACTCATCTGTTACTGCACCGACTGCTATGAAATAGTTACTTATCTCTCTAGTAACAGCAAATCCAACCCTTCCTCCCCAAAGCAGTCCTCCAGTTAGAACAGTAAAGTCACATAAGGCATTCCACACTCATATAACCATGACTACTAAAATAACTGATGTGTCTGCTCAGCTGAATTCTGTTACAAGGCTTGCCAGCTTGGCATCAATTTTTATTTACTGTTTACTTGAACTGTGTATGTATTGATGATCTATTAAGCTTTCAGCAGTCTAGTAGCATCCCCTTATTAACTCAAGCAATCCACACTGCTAATAGACCATCTCAGCTCTAAAATTAAAGAACAGTACAGGACAAAGGTGCAGTCAGCAGCAGCACCAAGCAGGATTTGCATGTACAGGTGGGAGACCAGTCAAATTAAATTGTACCATCTGCCTGTGACAGCATGACATTTAGAAGATTCTCAAATACTGAACCCCCTGCTTGAAAGTAAGAATGAAGCCAGAAGGCAATTCAAAAAAGAAAGAATAGCACAACATGCATAAATCTAACAAGTGCAACTGAAGTTATCTTTGCCAGGTTACTGTTCAGAAGGCAAGGCAAACATTGCATGCACACATCTGTATTAAAAAAAAAAACCACCAAGAGAAAACTCAGTAATTAAAAAAACACCAACAATTTGCTGTTCAGTTTCAACAGCTGGTTGAAGTATTGACAAAACAAACTTTCTATATCATAAAATAGAATTTAATAAGTGTGGGGTCTTTTGACCCCTAGATGTGAGGGGTTTTTTTTTATCAAAGTCACATATCAGAAATGAAGGAGATGAAGCTTTTTGCTCAGTTTCTTGGGTTGTTTATTAGTTTTTTTTATCAAGTTCTCAGCAGAGCTTGTATTTGGTTCATCACTGCAGATTCAGAGCTACAATGGCTGCCAGTTCTTGTGTACATGTTAAAACCTTGTTATCTAATAACTAACTACAGTGTATAATATTTTTCATTTTGTATTAATAACTACAAAATCTTTCTAACACGTTTCTTTTACTTCAAACTTATTCTACCAATCATTCTATGCCTTTTTCAGAGTGGAACATGGAGAGGGAAGGACAAAGAAGGACCCAGGGATAATGCTCAAAAGCTTCCATCTTGTTTCGACTACGTCTCTACTACTAAACTTGATACTATAGTTTTTCACTTTGTGGTAAACTAAACTACAAGTTGTGTCACACTTTCGATACTTTCAATTCATCCAGGAGTGTTGGAAGTTTTTCCCAGGGACACAGATCAAAGGCTGTGTCCCCCTGGGGTGCTCGGAGGGGTCTCAGACCCCTTAGAACAACAGGAGAAACTTTTCAGCTTTCCTGGACTCCAACAAATAAGGAATATCTGTCAATGCAGAGAATCTCCCTTTTCCTGCAGACAAAGTAATTCAGGACAGCACTGCATATGCCATTCATACAAAATGTGTACCATACATGTACCTCACAAACACATCTACACGTTGCTGGAGCAAGCATGACTCTTGCTTTGGAAAATCAACATTAGGAAAATATATGAAATATTTTAGGTCCTTTCAATGAGATCAGAAATTAAATTGGGATTTGATAACTCTCGAGGTCTGTTGTGAGCAGACCAAGCATATGTTGCATGGTTCTGTGGTTACTTAGAGAATTTACGCATTGTACTTCACATGAATTGTCCACAGCACTGTCATTAGAAAAAAACAAACAACAAGTCCCACCCTCTAAATTCCAGAATATGCTATCAAACTGCTAATTTCCAAAGATACTGAAAAATTCAAGAGAATTCTTGGTTATTGAACAGAATGAAGAAAATAGTATCTGGCCAAAATAGTTACTTTGAAAGTACCTGCAGAAAAATTGGCAATCAAAACACAAGTACAGTATTCAAATGGCAAAAAAGGTTTGATGTGGCAGGACTGAATGACACATAGCTCTTGCTAAACTTGTAAAGCTGACAGGCTTGGGAAACTGAAAGCAAAATATTATCCCATTTCAGCCTATTATAATGTCCACAGCTGTGTAATTCTCACTTTTAAAAAGGCAAATAGAGCTATTCAAATGTGTTCACCTGCAACATTTCCAAACACAGATAAGAAACAGGCCAAAACCACTGCTTTCACCATGAATTCTTTGCTTGCTCATAATTCTTTGAATCATTTCAGTCCTCAGCAACAACAGAAAGATATCGTTAATACTAAACATACCTGAGGATGTATAAAATCCCTTAAAATAGATACAAGGTCTAAGCTTCACTACTTCTCCATCTTTCCCTTTTTACCCAGTTTTGGGGAAACCCAACTATCACTACTCCTGAACACAGGCAAAAAAAGGCACAATGGCATGGAGTGACTGTGCTCTGAAGTGTTGAGCTGGTGTAGGAACAAGGGTCTCTTGTCCTTCAATTCAGCATCAGGTGAACGAGATCACACGGAAAAATTCCCCAGGTAACCACTGTTTGCTTAAATAGATATGGCCACTTACAAAAATCAAATTAATCTGAAAACTGCAGAAAGCTCTCCATTTTAGCATTGCTTTTCATACTGCCAAATAACTCAGAACTTTCAATCCTATTAACGTGAACCTTTAAACAGGAATAAAGCTTCCACTATTTATACATGCACTGCATTTTAAGAGCATCCATAGTCTGAACTTCCAATAATTAGAAACATTCCTAAGAAAGACAACCCCTCCTTCCTTAAAAGCAATGCAATTTACACTTCCAATATGGATGTATTCCACTATATTATACAATACATTTTTAGAACTATTTAGGTCCAGAGTATATTTCTCAAGGAAGTGAAAAGCTCTTACCTCTCCACAGCGCTGTTTTGCCAGTTCAGCTAGCCTGGATTTTAGTTCATTTATTTTCTCATTTGACAAGCCTTTTGAATTTTTTAGCTGTATTTCAGGAACTCTGAGGGACAGCAACAAAACACAAAAAAGTCCTTATGAGAAAAACTGAGTGTAAAAAGCAACAGGTTGTTGATAAAAACAGTGTGTGAGGGAAAAGGAACGGAGTTCATAGACATTTAGCAATTAGTAAGTGCTCAAATAAGCAGAATATAAATACTACAGATACAAGATAAAGCCAGAAATACTCTGTTAAACTCCCTACCATCAAATTTTCTGGTTTACCAGATTTCCTGTTGGTTACAGTTAACAGTAGAATTACCAAAGAAACCCTACAGACTCTTAATAATTCAGTTCTTAACCACTAACTCATTGAACAAGCCATTTAAAATATTACTAGCATAACATTTAGATGTTTAAAATTTATTTATCACCACTATACAGGTTACACAAACCCCAAGAAGCAAATGCAATAAATTAATAACAGTTATATTAAAAAAAAGTTTAAAATAAACTAGACAAACAAAATGTCTGTAGGTATGTTCTTTTAAACTAAAACAAAGAAAAACGAGAGTAGCTGTTATGTCCTTGTTACAGGGTATAACTGAGCAATCACTTAGTAGGGAACAGCATTTCCCTTCTACAGCACTTATACCACAGCACAAATGGATGGACTGGAGGGAGTTATGCTTTGGACTATCAGTGGTATAAGGGCTGAACAAAATGGGGCACAGAGCAACACTTAACCCAGAAATCACTTGCCAACAAAATGCTGGGGTAGGTTGGTCACCTGCAACTCCTTCTACATTCTCTAAAGAGAACTCTTCCAAAAGCTAATCCAGCAGAAAACAGAACAGCAGATGGCTTTATATAAAAAGGAGATTCAGTCTGTCTCAGGTGAAAGAGTCAAGAGTTGAACAAGTTTAACAAGGACACTAAGATGGTGGCAGGTATGGTTTATGTATCACCAAGCTACAAACTGGGGCTGCAGTCTTGCACTGACAAACACATCCCTATTATTCTCCAGTGCACAAAAGATTAAATCCAATTCAGGTGCAAAGTTTAGTTTAGTTTTTAGTTATAAAGTTGCACATTATAAAATACCCCAAGCTTAATAAATACTGACATGCAGAATGCAAGGCTAAGAGTGATGAACAAAACTACATGTTTTTTTCAACTTGCACTTTACTACAGAGAGCAGAGAAAAAGGATTATATTTGAATGTTCACTTACGTATCAGGGTAAGTATGAGGACACTTGACCCACAAGTCAACTTTGGCATAGACTTCATTAGCACCAGTCAATCCCTGAGGACGCAGAACTAAGTTAATTTCAGGAGGCTGTCGTACCTAAAACACAAAACAAAGTTTCTGATTGAAAAGGGTTGTTTGGTTTTGTTTCAATGAAAACACACAACTCTCAATCTGTTTTACAGTATAATACAGCTTAGACCATCCAAACCATGAAAATAATACATTAACGTGCTTACATTGTTCAACAGGAGTGAACTGGTCCACTGACTATCACAGTTTATCCAGTACATTATTACTTCTTCAGCTAAGTGTAGTTACAGTCATTAGAAACATGATTCATACTGACCAAAAAATGAGGTTCATAACAAAGCTTTTGTATTCTGCTTACTTTAAGGTAGCAGCAGAAAAAAATTAAATGAACTTATCACAGGTTATTTATATCACAAAGCACTCACTATAAAAACAGCATTTTTGCTTTTGTGTTTAGATCACTAATACCAAGCATTATTTTATTTTCTGACATGGCAACAGACCATGTCACATTGATACACACCTTAGAAGGCCAAACAAAAGGACAGTAATTTTGTTGTCGCTGTATTTTGTGTTTAGCCATAAACCAGAATTTTAACAAGCATTGCCTTCCCCATCCCCAACCTGTTCAAATCACCTACTCAAAATCAGAATAAAGTAAAATATGCCCATATAAGCATTCCTGACTTTTTCTTTTCAATTAGGTTTAAAAATAAACAACAAAAAACAACAGCAAAACAACCCAGCCCTTAGTAATATGAAAAACAGATAGGGAAGCAAGACCACAGGGAATAACAAATACAGAAGCAGATGGTAATTACCCCCTTTGCTTTTCTAGCAAGGGGTAAAACATGTTGAGTCAAGAGGATGTCAGATATGACCTTCAATATGGAGCAAACCCTTCTGGAAACCCAACAAATTACTAAGAGTGTTCTTACCAAACATCATAAAAAGAGGAAAAAAAGTTGTAAGTTGCTGCAAAAAACTTAAGTTCAAGTCTATGACATAAAAGAAAGCAGAGAATGTATTGTGTAGACATTCAAGACAAAAGAATGCAAAAAGAAACAATAGTAAAAGTGAACTTGTGGATCAGAATAGAGTGACCATTATCCCCAGGTACAGGAAAACAGTAAGATAGACACAGCTAAAAAAGAAGTATCAATTTGATGTGGACACGAAAGACAAATGGAAGAGAATAGAGAGTACCAGACCAGAGCACTGACTAGTTGCAATTAAAAAAACCCAAACCTACGAAAATGAAAGCAAAATTATTATCAAAGAAATAGCTGCACTGTGACAAAACCACAGCACATAATAACTATACAAATATCATTATATATACTGGTGAGATGAATTAATTGAGCAGGTATGCAATTACTAGGTTAGGGAATGAATTAAGAGGCAATATTTTAAAAGATTGACAATTAATTAAAGCGCAATTTATGAGCACAGCACTGATTATAGAGCGAGCGCGTCTATCTCGAGGATTAATCTCAAAGGCGGCCGCTTGCAGGAAGGACCGCGGGCACGCAGCGAGAGCCGCGACCCGCCGGCCAAGGAAGGCACGGACCGGCAGCAGCGAGAGCCGCGACCCGCCGGCCAAGGAAGGCACGGACCGGCAGCAGCGAGAGCCGCGACCCGCCGGCCAAGGAAGGCACGGACCGGCAGCAGCGAGGCAGTGCCAGCCGCGTCCCCACCGCCGCCGTCCGACCCCGCTCCGCACCGGGACCCGGCCCGGCCCGCTGCGCCCCTGCCCCGCGCGCTGTCAGCGGACCCCGCTCGCTACCTTCCAGGCCTGGCTCTGCCGCAGGTCCTGGAAGTCCTGCCCGTAAATGGACTCCAGCACCTGGAGCTCGTTCTCCTGCCGCAGCTGGTAGCTCTCCGGCGGCTCGCCGGCGAGCTCCGCCATGTCAGCGGCGCCGGCGGGGGCGTGTAGCAGCCATGGCGGGCCCGGCCGCGCTGCCAGCCTGGAACTGGTGCCGGAGCGCGGCCCAGCACCGCCTCCGCCGCGGCGGCAGGAGGAGGAGCCGGGGGCCAGGGCTGCCGGCGGCGCCTGGGGCCCAGCGGTTCGGCCATGGGGACGTGTCGAGGTGGAAGGGACGTATAAGGGTCGCCGAGTGCACCGGGTCCTCACGGGACCCCCCAAAACTAAACAGTGTGACTAAGAGCACTGTCCAAACTCTAGGTGGCTTGGCTCCATGGCCACTTCCCTGGGAGCCTGTTCCACTAACTAACCACCCTCTGGGTGAAGAACCTTTTCTAATGTCCAGTCTGAACTCCGTCAAGTTAAACCTCCAGGTATATCTGCAATACAGAGATACGCAGCAAATACGGTTGGATACTGTGTAGATTTTTTTAAACTGACCTTGAGAAAGATCCACAAAAGGGAAAAAATATCCACGAATTTCAGAATAGATTTCATGTAGAGCTGGGGCAGGATACAAGTTCCCGTGAAAACTCTAAAAAGGTTTCCACCGACAATTGCTGTAGTGACCCATAGCAGGCGGAGGGCGAAGAGTCTTTGTCTGGTTGAACTGCAAGCACGGTGTGAGGCCGGACCCGGTGAACAGCCCTCAGCCCCGGCTGTCCTTGGTGGGACCTGCCAGAGGGGCAGCTGGGGGGTGTCAGGGCAGCGGTGATAACCAAAGAAAACTGCTTTCCTTCGGTCACTTCATGCGGCAACGACTGAAAAGCACTGCCACAAGGTGGAGCCTTTAAAGTTTCAGAATGTTCATAAAGAAACCCCAAGTAAATTCATACATACAAGCTTATCTATTAGGCCAGTAATGCCCAGGCAAAGAAAAATGCTACAGCAGTCTGCAGCTTGCTACCATGCACCCAGATATAGGAATGGAGTTTTGGTGACTTTCACTTTACTCCCTGACCTTCGAGTACAGACTTCTTGTTACAGAGACCACTCATTTACACTAAAGATCGGTTTCTATAGCCCTCAATTTGTCCTTCTGAAATGGAAAGCTTGTTCCATGCATACTTAATCTTTCAGTTGCACTTAAATAATGTCCTTAGTATCTAACTAAAGCCAAGTGTTAAATTGTATCACTGTTATGACGCTGGTCGCTGTTACTTACCATTCCTAGAATGTGTCTTTTAGTGGCAGGGTCTTTCTATCTCATCTGCTTTTTGGTGGGAAATGCATGACCAAAGCTGTTTAGTGTTTATCTAGCAACAGCAGAGTCCTTTTGCTCAGTCAGCTGTGACCTGGGGCACTGTAACTGATCACTGAAGTTTCCTCTGGTGCAGTCGGGTGCTCTCATTACCAATTTGTATAAAAAGTTTCCTTGTGTTAAAGACTGGAAATAAAAGTCTAGGCCACAGACTCATCTCTCCCACACAAAGACACAGCAAGATTGGCCAATTAGAACACACGATGCAGTAAGTAATTAAGAAATGTCAGCAAAATTTCCTTTAACAGAAATTATGTGTTTATACTTCCCAAGCACGTGGTGTGGGGCACACAGCCCAGCACATGGGAAATTTCTCCCCTGTTAAACTGTATAGCAGTGGGTGGGCCAGATAACATTATGCCTTTTAAAGCTTTCCGACTTTCCCCTACTTTGCGACTTGGCAAAATTTTAACCAGTTAAGATGAAATATTCTAGACCAGATGTCTACCTCAAACTATTTTCCCCCCTTAATTACTTCTATAATGATTCATTTTTTTTCCAAGAAGAAGGCCAGAGTAAAATAACATAATCATAAAAACATTCTGAGAAATTATTTTTAAAAGTCTTGTACTCCAGCAGGAGTGTGAAAATGTGATGGGTGGAAGGAAGATAGGAAGGAGAACCTTTTTCAATGCTGTGGCTTTGCTAGCTAACCTTGTGAAAACCTGTATCAACTAGACCAAATTACATTACTGGAGGGCATATTCACATGCTCAGCACAGATTTACTGGAATACAATGAAATCTGCCTCAAGCATGTGCCAGACTGCATGTGGAGAGAAGCTTCCCTTCCAAAATTTAAGACAAAATTTCAAACGCTGTCCCACAACATTAAAATTGAATTATAGCAAAGAAAATTTAATTGAGTTGTGAGAATGTGCTTTCACTTCTCCATATGCATGGTGATGGAAAGTCAGTCTTCCTATGTGAGTGCAGGAGGGAGGGGAAGGGTCTGGAGTGTTAAGAGTAAGAAATAGGGCAGAAAATGAACCCTCTTGCATTCCAGCAGGTCCCCAGAGGGTCTGGGTGCAGCTGGGCTTATTCTGATTATAACCAAATTGGCAGTATATGTCTGGTTGTTGGGAACTTCCATGAGCACAGATTCACAAATAATGTGATTTATTGAAGCAACAGAAATACAAAGTCAGAATAAATGCACTAGCTGTGATAGAGCTCTAATGATAACATTGTGTTAACCTGGGTAGTAATAATAATAATAGTAGTAGTAGGTAGATGCTTGCTAACACAGCATCTCCACTTGGGAGGAGGGAGAGGAGAGTAGCCTGTGAACTGTCTCTAAGGTCTTTTAGGGTCTTTCTCCTAACAGGTCTACCCTTCTTACATACAGCACAATATGATCTCCCTCCTGCTACGTTACCTATAGCATGGTCTAAGCAGAGAATTGAGTAATACAGTCATTTATGTGGTAGCATGCACTTTGTTAAGCTTATTAGCATATGCAGGTGTGAGCATTTTAATATTTAAATGATATTTAATGAGGCAAACATTTATTTTTTGGCCACGGCATCCTTCAAAGTTCCAGTTGTACAACTTACTTCTGTTCTGTTCTGTTCCATTTGTAAGTCAAACTCGGACCATCCTATCTCCACAGGACCTTTTCCTTTAGCCGACTCAATCTTTCTTGACTATGCAGATCTATGCAAAGACAATGTAGAGGGTATACAGTGTAGGCTGGAGATAGTAAGCATTAGGTCTTGCCTGGCTCCTTGGTTATCATCCCACACAGATGAAGGAGCTGAAGAAAGGGATGGCTGTCTGAGGAAAAGCACCTTTCAGGTGGCTGGGAGGCAAAGGGACTGAGGTTTGACTCTGGTTACAGAGATTGGCCACAAGAATGCTGAAGGACCAAAAGGAGGAAGACGCCTCTTCGGGTGTCTCAGGGAAGGAAAGATGAGGGGAAAGCATGGTGAAAGCTGCTAATTATTGCCTGGGGAAGTGGGGAAAAATGGAACTGGTTGGACAAGGTGAATGAGTTACGGGTGAGAGGAAAAGGTAGGAGGGTGAGTGAGTCTGAGGCCACAATCAGAGTGCGTCAGAGACATGAATTACTAGAAAAGAGGCTGGACCAATGAGGTCCCAGAGGAATGAGAGGAGGCTACAAATGGCAGGGCCCAAACACATGGAGGAACAAGCAGAGGCTTGGCCAGCAGCCTTCAGGACCTATGGTGGGATGGGACAATGACAATCCCCTATCGCTGTGATCAGCAAATGTCTTTGAACCCATGGCGCAGCACCTAGCTCTGTCACCCAGGTTCACATGGCAGGAAACTGGGCATATTTCATGGAATACATCTCATGGGGGTGGGGTCCATGAGGAAGCCTTGCTGTGCAGGGGCTTGTGGATAGCTCCTCTTCCCGGGGCAATTCCAGACTGGGTGTCCAGTGGCCGAAAAAGCCTTTTTGGCTTAATTTTTTAACAAGCACTCCCCCGAAAGTCTTCAAATTAAAGGCAAACGTGTACCCACTATATGGCTGCACACGTTCTGTACAATCAATGTCGGAACTTATTACATCCACTGAAGAGCTTTTCTGGAAAAGTACACGTTTCAAAAAAATCCATTTTAACAAGAAACACGGGTATCTAGAACCCAGCACCGTCTTTTGAAAGTCTGTCATCGCAATTCGGGACCTGTTTTAAATCACCGGTTTAAAGCGCTCCCGCAGCCCCCGAGCGAAATGGCGGCGCCGCCGAGCGCCGCGGCCACGTGATGGCGGCGCGCCCGCCCCCGGGAGCGCGGGGGGGCAGCGGCTCCTGCCGCGGCCCGGGATCGGCCCGGCCCGGGATCGCCGCGGCGGCTCGGCGCCCGCGCCGGCATGTGGGAGCACCAAGGCGCAGGGGCGTCGCTGCCAGCCGCCCTCAGTGCGGGGCGTGCAGGGATCGTACGCAGCCGACTCGGTTCACTGGACGCTCGAGCGCCCCCGCCTTGCGATTCAAACCCCAATTCATTTTCCCCGAGAAATAACGGGAGCGCAGGGGAAGCCACTGAGCAGTCACTGGCCTCTCTGGACGCTGTGTAAGGGTCTTCGCGGAGTCCAGCGCCGCGCAGAGCCGGGAGGGAGCCGTGTCTCACCACGGGCAGAGCGGGCAGGGGCAGAGGAGAGAGCGGGAGCAGATGTGCCACAGGGAAAGCCATGCTTTTTCTCTCTCAGGGCTGTGAGCAAACCCAGCGCCAACGCTGAGTGGAGCGGGGGGACAGAATTGGTGGCTCCTCCACTTTTGCAGGCCAGTTTTGCTGTGCGGTGAGCCCCTGGCCGTGCGAGCGTGTGCGCGGCGGGCTTGCCGCGACCCTCGGCGGCGGTGGGAAGATGAGCCGCGGTGTGGGGTGCGATTCCGGGGACCGTGATTCCCTCTCTCGCTTATTGCGGTAAAATATGCTGAGGAAACCTGTGGCGGTGTGAAGCAAAAACTATGGGACAGCTGATCGGAAGGAGAAGCCTGGCTTGTTTTCTGGTTTTCTTTACCGGCTATCATGACTTACAAGGTGGAAACGTGAACAGCCAGCCCTGCTTCTCGGGACACAGGAATGTGGTGACGGTGCCTCCGAGAGGCAGAGACCGGGCTTTATCCTCAGAAGCGCCCTTGCGCCCGTGGGTTCCATTTACTCACTAAAGGCAAGGGCTGGACAACCTGCGCTACCAGGTGGCAGCAAGGAAGGCGGGAATTTCGCCATGGGGTACGACAGAAGCTGGGTGTTGATGAATGAAAGCGACCGTGCCCCGTCCCAGGCTGTCACCAGAGCTCTGGAGATGGGGAACCCCTCGGCCGGGCCCATGGTGTGGCAGGGCGGGAATGTCAGCGAGGCGGGCGGCGTGGAGAGCGAGGAGCCCGGCGAGGAGCGGAGCTACCGGCACTTCACCACCACCGTGCAGGTTGTCATCTTCGTGGGCTCTTTGCTGGGTGAGTGAGAGTTGCTGGAGTTCTTTGTCGATTTTTTTTTTTTTTTTTTTTTTTTTTTTTTTTTTTTTTTAATCCTTGCGGTCAGGGACTCCAGACCAAATGGTAATCGGAATCATTGACTGCCTCCGTGACTCTTCTTACTGCATTTTTGGTCATCAGGTGTATGATTTCAAGTTCCTTGTGGGTTTTGATGTGTAAAAGCTGTTACTCTGAAATGTATTCGTCGCGGATGGGAACTTATACATTAGATGTATGTATTACTTAGTAGTCTTCCATAACAATGTGAACGGGCAAAATTTAAATGGATTGATGACACGCTTGTTTTCAGCTGCAATGGGATCTGTTCTCTTTAACATAAAAAAGGGTGTGGAGTGTTTTAAACAAGTTTTGTTGCATTGCTGTTTCACTTTGCAGTAATTTGGTATTTGTGTCCCACAGATTTTAAATAAATCCTTTGGAAGTACTTTATACTGTAAATACATATAACCATGTGCAATCTTGCGTGCTTATTATCCTTACAGTAGGAATCGTAGATTGGTAGTAAGCTGTTGCTATATAATTTTATGAATATGTATACAGTTGCTTTCTCGATGCTTATAGCAAATTGTTTTTTAGGAATATGTGTGCATTTCTTAGCAAAAAAAGGGCAAAATAAGCTTTATGGTGAGCCAAGTTAGCACTCTTTGGGAGATAAGCTGGATTTCAGTAAAATGTCGCAACTATCTCAATCACTCAAAGCTTTACACACGGGGCTTGACTGAGAAAACGTCAAGCTTTCTTAAGGGAGTTCAGCAGGAATTTGCTTATGGTCATTGGCTCATTTTATCAAGGATTTGTTTTGGATTTTCCTGATCCTGAGTAATGCTAAAATCCATTTTTGTGGTCATGTTAATAAATTCTAATATTTATCTCTTTTTGGTAATATAACTTAAATAATTTCTAAGAAGATGGTAAGCATAGCTATAGAACAATGTTGAGTCCCGGTTAACAATGCACTTACTAGTTATTAATTATTACTTAGTTGTAAATCACTAAGTCTTTTGGCATCAATTATTCCTCTGTGCAGTGTGGGAAATCCTCGTGGTTCTTTCTATTTAGCACATAGTGTGAGGAAAGGATACTATTAACATTATAGGTACTCTTGTCTTTTTCTATATGTTGGGTAGTATGTGTCAAAAAACAGTAGACAGCAAATAATGTCCTAAAATAACAAGACCAGATGAGAAAATTCAGAATTCTAGGGGAGGAAATAATATATTTTTTTTAAATCATGAAAATGCACTAGTCCAATGACAAATGTTAGCAGTGGGCCTCGTGAATTTACAGTGATGGAAACAAATTTTAATTATTTTTTGAAACAGCCTTCACTTCTAGTCTCCTTGTGTCCCTGAAATGCTAATTTAAAATATTTATGATACACGGTATCATAACAACTGAAAACTTTGGAGTCTTTAAAAATGACTTTCCCTATCAACTCAGTGAATGTACTACTATTTATTCTTTACTGAATGGAAAGAAAGCCACATCTCCAGAAGGTCTCAGGGCTTTGGTGCCTGTGTGCTCAACTCTCATACGTGCCAGAAGTTTTGCATGTGCACATGCTGCACAATATCTCTGCATCAGCAAGGGATAGCAACTGGATATTTACCTCACAGTTAATGCTTGCACAAACGCTGTAATTAAGTTACCATTTATTCTCTGCCATGGTCCTTAGAGCATGAGTGGCATCCAGCTCTTTCCTCCATCAGGTGAGCCCCTCAGTTAAGCTGCAGTATAGCAGTTCTTTGTTCTAGTGAGTCCCAGGTTCCTCTTTGCAGAGGGGCAGCCCTTCAGTAGGTGGGTAAGGCTATCCTTCTCCCTAGAGCCTGAGATGGGGGTCACATCCATCAGAGGTAGGTTGTGCATGAATCCTACCTCTGGTTTGGGTGGATGTGCAACTTGTACATTTCACAACATTGGTGCGTGCCCAAGCCACTTTGCTGTTGATAAAATAGCATTACCCTTTTAAAGGAAGAAATTATTTTTAGTTTCAGCTTGAAGGGGAGCAAACCTATATGACTCAGTCTTGATAATGATTACAGGGGTCTGACATTGGCAGGAGTCTACGGCATGGACAGGTCCAGGTTCTACAAGAGGGAAGAATCACGGTCAGTGTATTGGATTTAATTTAGGTACCGACTGCACAAAAGAATGTTTTCAGCCATGAAAGAGATGCATGTTATGGTTTAATTTTCTTCTATTTAAGACCCTTATTTGAGACCTGGGGCCAGACAGGAACACTAGGATAAATTTTTTGCATTCTCACTGTGCAATGACTAAACAGTGCTGAGTTGAGTGTTTCATTATACCTGCTGAAGGCAAGGAAGACTCAAACTATTCTTCTTCATTGACGTGGTAGGGGCTGCCCGAGGCCCACCGCGTCCTGCTGCAGACGTCCCGCAGCTGGGAATTGGGGCCCTACCTGGTATCCCCCAAATCCTCTTGTCTGAGCTTGGCCGACTCTGCGGTTTCCCCTTACGTGGCAGTTGTCTACCAGACGGTACAATATGTGCAGTCGGAAGTAAAGAGCGAGGAGGGGAGTCCTTGCATGAGGTTCCAAGGTTTATTCCCTGAAGGGTTCAAGGGTAAGAACTTGCCAATACAGAGTGGGTCCAGGGATTATAACTGGGGGAAAGGGCCAATGGGAGAAGGGTTCAGGGGTGGATCCGGCTAGGATTGACAATAGGGTATCTACAGGGGAGAGATTAGGGAACAGGACCCAATGACACACCGAGTAGCAGGGATCTTTCCAGAGGGAAAGGTGTGCTTTGGGGAGAGTGGCAGGGCCTTTCCGCCCAGGGGGCAGGGAGATGGGTGGAGAGGGACAAGGAGTCCCCGCCTGGGAGTCGGGGAAATGGATTTGGTTAACACAAGAGGGAGGAGAATGGGTGGGATTAGGATACATGTAGGGAAAGCAGGGGAAGGAGAGAGAGAGCGGAGAGCAGGCAGACCAAGCTGACAGGGAGTGTTGTTATGGTAACTTGCTGTCTCAGGCCTTCTTGCCTTGCTAGAGGGTTTAGCTCTGACAACCAGGGGGGCAAAAGGCACGAACAGCTTCTAAAATAGAGAAGTACCACAACTATCCCTCAGCTTGCCCCCAAGCTGGGGTACTGCAACACTTCATGGTTACTTTTGAATACATTGAAAGCACATCCTCAATCTTTTTAGTTTTGTTTTGAGCTTGGGATGATACAAGGCTCCTTTTCCAAGTGAGTAAATTTTTAATAGCTTTCTTTTTATCAAAGAAAATTCTTGAGATCAGTTTTGTAGTGAATATAGGAGTACAGCAATGCTGATCTGCAAGGCATATTTTCTTCTTGCGATTAGAAGGAATCGGTCTGCTGAGACTAATTATTACCTTAGGTTTGAAAGAAGGAAAAGAGTGTATTGCTTCTGAGTTTTGGTGGGGAGAGGTCACCAAAGGTGGGTGGAACTGCTTTCAGTTGAGTGCGAGCAGTGGGATGAGATTTTGGAAATGAAGAGGGGGTCTCCCAAGAGCTCTTGGAAGCAGTATGTACAGTGAGTTTAGCTTGAAAAGGAGATAAAAATGATGGGTGAAATGCAGTGGACGATAGCACCTTCTCAGGAGAAGGGAAAGAAGACTAGAAATAAGTTATGAGGCAGATGAGGGTGTGGGCTTTCTCACTCTTAACATGGGCTTTCCCAAAGTTTACTTACTTGCATATAAAGTCACTTAAATGGAGGAGCTTATGAGTTGTGCTTTTACTGACTGGCGTAACTGAATGTTCATTAGGTTTAGGTAAGATTATATCCCATTATGGAATCGTAGCATACAATTCAAGAAGTGTTTGGGTTGGAAGGGACCTTAAAAATAATTTCATTCCAACCCCTCTGCCATGGGCAGGGATACCTTTCATTAGACCAGTCTACTCAGTGCCCCATTCAACCTGGCCTTGAACACCTCCAGTGGGGCATCCACAATTTGCCTGGGCAACCTGTTCCAGTGTCTCACACCCTCACAGTTTATTCTTCCATATATCTAACTTAAATATCCCCTTTTTGTGGTTTGTGGTTTCTGTTATTTTCATATTTCCAAGGTCTGAGAATCAGCATTTGTTCCTGAGGTTATTTGAATGTGTTCGCAATTTTCATGTTAGATGAAACTGAATTTCTTCTGTAAAAAAATAATTATTGTTGGACACTTAGGAAAAAAATCCACACGCACAAAATTTGGTGAAAATTATAATGAGAAATATACATCCTCATTGCTAGTATCTACTCCCCAGACAGAATATGCATCTTACTTTCTATGCGTTTTTTACTAACTGTATCCCACATAATCCCAAATCCAGGAAACTTTCCCAGGCCTTTTAGATCAGTGCCTTATTTGAGGGTTTGGGAATTAGACTCTATGTTACTTGCTCTTTTGTCTTCCTTAATCTGTCCTGTACAGAAGGAAATTTAACTGGAAAAGCTGAGGATACGCTGCTAGTTTTGACTCTATTTCAGTGGTTATAGCACTTTCTGGAAAGCCATGGGTTAGATTGGTTACCTCCTGGTTTCTAGCCACACTTTGAAGGAAAATGATGTGCTTTGAAAGAAATATCCAATATTGCAGTGCAAAGTGAACACCTGCTGCCTTCCCAGTGTCCTGCAGGACAGGCTTGTCCCTTTTTATGAGGATTTTCCAGTCTCTCTCTGCCCCTGAAACTGATTTTCTCCTTGTCTTGATATCTGTGCAGAGAGATGTAAAAGGGCATTGTTGCAGCAACTAATTTGTAAAGGGATAGGTCCCTTCTGGGGCACAAATCTGAAGTAACTGGCAGCCTAGGTAACATGCTTGTAAAGGCAAATGTATGTTAGCAGAAGGAGTAAATATCTGGGTTTGAATAGCTACCAGTGAAGCTTGCCATAGGCGTCTTCTATTAAGAATGGTGCAGGGAATCTTGTAGTAAAAAGTACTGCAGATATGTGATTCAAGGCTAGACTGAGAGAATTTTTAAAGACTGAAGGTCATGTCTGCAAGAGCTCCAGCAAAAATTTATGGCCGTGCCCACAAAAAGGGAAGTCATCTGAAGGGAAGAAACAAAAAGGTTTGGGGATGGGAATGATACTGTTTTGTTTCACTGGTACCACACTTACAAGAAGTGTCTTAGCTGAACTCTTCTAAACTAGGCACTTTGCATAGATTAACTAAGTTGCTGATTAGCTGAAATGAAGTTTGGCAAAGCAAAAAGTGACTGAAAATCAAGTCTAAAAAGAAGCATCAGGCAAATGATGATATGAGTGGTGGTTACATGTAATAATAACTGCGTGATAATAACATACTGCAGTATCATAACATCGTAGTAATAATTTTCACCTGCGGTTTTGTATGGGTGGTTCTAAGCCTCAGGAGTCATGGACCATGCAGCAGTTAAGCTCAGTTCAGGATGTGCATTGGTAAAGTCTGCCTGGAATAGATGATACGCTTTTGCTTTTTACGTGTTCAGTTGAACTACTAAGCAATTCTCTGGAAAAATTGAGTTTGAGGAGAGGATGAAGAAGAGGGGTTGTGAGACTGCTGGGGCCCCTGTTGCCATGGAGACCTCTCTTCTCCCCGAGCTTCAGCAGAGGCGCCGTGTCTGGCTTTGGCTGAGTGGCCCCTCAGATAGCACTGATGCTGCTGTTTAAAAGACAGGCTTTGGGAAAACAGCCCTTTACCTAGCCTGGAAGTGTGAGACACAGTGATTTATACCCAAAATGCACGTGTCTGATGCTGTGGGGATATTGTGTGCTGAAGAGTTCCTCAGACGTGTGTGGGGGTTAACCAAGGTCTTTAAAGATCGTGTGTGTCAAGGATGTTAAACCGATCCCCATTTATCCTAGAATCACAGAATATCCTGAGTTGGAAGGGATCTACAAGGATCATTGAATCCAACTCCTGGTTCTACACATGACAGCCCCAAGGATTGCACCGTGTACCCGAGAGTATTGTCCAAAATCTTCTTGAACTCTGCTGCTGTGTCCACTTTCCTGGGGAGCCTGTTCCAGTGCCCAACCACATTCCAGGTGAAGAAACTTTTCCTGATAGCCAACCTAAACCTTCCCTGACACAGCTTCAGGCCATTCCCTCAGGTCCTGTCACTGGTGATCACAGAGAAGAGATAGGTGCCTGCCCCTCTGCCTCCCATTGTGAGGAAGTTGTAGACTGCTATTATTTAGGGAGAAACTGATTCATACCAGTCATTTTACTGTCTTTAATGTCTCACAACCTCTCTTCTTCATCCTCTCCTCAAACTCAATGTCTTCTACTGTGAACTTTAATGAGACCTATGAACCATAGCTATTTAATTAAATGATAGGATGTCATGTTGTGCTTTTCATTTTGAGTTACAGTTGAAATGCCTGCTGGTATATATCACTAGACTGTTTTGAACTTCAGTGAAAATCTAGATACAAGATTTTGTATTGATGTTATGGGCAGTAAGTTAGTGTTTCAGGCATGAATGAACCCACACACTTAGCAAGAGTTTTAAATTGTGTTAGTTCTGTTACAGATTTCATTTATTGGCTTGCTATTAGGCAGGCATCGTGAGCATTTAAATGAGGGTTTTATTCTATTCTGTTAATCTTTAATAATTAATTTCTTACTTTTGTGATGTTGGAAAAAGTAAGTTTCCCACTTAGGAATATTTTTCAAGATGTAGGAAATTGTATACATCTCCACAAAAGGTGCTGTCAGTGCTGCTGAATCCTGTAGGCTGTTAGAGGTGTACCTGCTGCAGCTCCGTGTCATCAGAACAAGCAGTAGCAAGGCTGAGCATGCATTCCCAAGAGGCACACATGGACACAATCCATCTATACCTATTATCCATGAGCAGCTACACAGACTGACAGAGAGAAAGTGCAGCATTCAGGCAAACACAAGGAGTATCAATGGCCTCATCCTCTTTCCCCCCTTTGGCTGCTCAGGATGAGAGCCCATTAGTTTGAAATATATAAGTATACAGATATATAAACCAATATGGATCACTCCATAGTAGCTGGTCCTAGACTCCCAGTCTACTCAGTAGCTGGTCTGGGATCCTCTTGTCTCCCAGTTGCCCCACACACAGACACTCAGATGTAGATGACTCTCTCCAGAAGCTGGGTTGGAGCTCCTGGTCCTCTGCTGGCCAACTTTCAGAGCCCTCTTGTCGCCTGTGGTTACCTGGATCACACCTATGGCTACACCAGCACTTGCCTCCTGAGCGTTTCCTGCTTGCTGGCTGGCCTGGTTTGATGTTCATTTGTGATCACACACCCACACAAATACTCACTCTCTGATCTCTCCGGGCATTGCCATGCTGATGCCTCAGCCCTGATGCCCCATGGTCTTCCCCCAGTTACTGCACTTGGATTTCTGTTTGCTCACAGGTCCATGGAGGAGAGACCCTCCCTATGAGAAGAGTTGGAAATGGAGTTTAATGAGAAGGTAGGACAGACTGTGCTGATCAGGTGCAGGGCATGGCCAGACCAGTTTATGAACCAAATGCCAGTTTATAGATGACTTTTATCTCATTTTCCCTCTGGTCTCCTGCACCCAAACCATGGCTGAATACCTGGAGCTTGGACTGTAAAATAAGCCAGCGCAGTGGGAACTTGAGATGAGATAAAGGGGGTGCTATTGTCCAGGTGTTATCTCAGACCTAGGAGCATGTTAAGAAGGCTTCGGGAGAAGAATCTATCACTGATAATGGACACAAAGCCACAAGGAAAGCCAACTTGGAAACTGTTGAAATCAGCTCGGATTCCCTAAAAGGTAATTCTGGCAGGGGCAGATCTCAACCACGGTCTCACAGCCCACCAGCTCAAAAGAACAGAAAGACTAAGCACATGAACTAATTAGCCTTAGAGGTGGGGAAATAATTTAGCCAATAGAATAAGAGAACTGTGTAGTCAATGAGCATTAATTCCTTTGTTTGCTGGGATGTATAAATAGCGAAAAGTTTTGAACAACCTTGGGACCTGCACCACTCAGAAAGAAGCCCAGGGTAAAGCAGGACCAGTGGAATATCATTGGATCCACATGTGGTGACTGTCTTCTACTTGATCTCTCCACTGCTCCCCCTCCCTTCTCTATTTCTTTCTGCCTCACATTCATTGTTAAATAAAATCTGTATTTTCTGCCCTCGTTTTCTGGGCAGGGTTTGGCACAAGGACTCCTTTCTCTGAGTAGGATTTTGAGATGCTCACACTTGCTGTCTCTCTGCTCCTTCATCTTCATGGAGGTGAGCCTATTATCATACTTCCTAATATAGGCTACAAAACACTTCTTTTGGATACTTGGTTAAGATGAGGCTCTGAGATCATACAGGAGATGTACACTAGTGGAAGTATCAATGTGAAGTGCTTTGCAGAGAAAAACAAAAGTGAATTTTATATACATCATGTATATATTGAAGGAAAATTTCCATAGTGCCAAAGTAATGTTTTGTTTTCCTCTTGTACTTGGTTTTGATCCCTGCACCCACTGGGCCCATCACAGAATTTATATATTACTCTAAGTAGTCTTGGGTGTCCAGTATGGATGGTCACTGGGGCAGTAGCTAAACTGGATGCCCAGAGACTTGGGATTTCTCCATGTTATGTTTCCTATACTTGTTGTCTCAATATCCAATTACAAAAGAGTTATCAAAATGTTTTGGTAGTGGGCTAGGTACTGCTTGAAAGTTTGCAAATGGCAGAAATACTAGTGAAACAGTTACTGTATTGTACCTCCCTTCATCTCACTGCTGATTAAATGCTCTCCCTGTAGGAAATACAGCCTCTTGTTTTCTGAACAGTACTGTTACATGTAAGCCTTCTTTATTTTTAGCATCTTTAAATTAGATTTAGCAGCTGGGAGCAGGGAGAAGAACTAGTGCCCTTGTAGTCAGCCAGCTTCCATAGAAACATTGCAATGAGGAAAATATCCTGGACTGGAAGGCTGGCTGAATGAGAAATTGTGTAACCTCTCATGGTAAGGCATTAGTTTAGCTAGGCAGTGCAAATGGCAATCATGGTGGTAATGAAAGCTTCGGGAGTGAAGCTGAAATGGTGATGGCAGGGAGAGCTCTAATTGTCTTATTCTCTGCCCATGGTCTTGCTGTCATTGGTGATTGCTGGGAGATTGCTGTGTGCTGCTGCCTTTTAAAATGGTTTATTAGTTATGATACTCAACTCTGTAATTGACATTCCTCTCTATCATGAGTAGTCTGGCATCCTGGCAAATACAGTCCTTCCTTCTGTTCTGCCAGTTCTCTTGGGAGGAGAAAAAGAAGCCTTTAATTGTTTGGGAGACAGAGACTCTATTTTTAGCCTTCTTTTTTTACCACCTTTGACTTATTTTCTTGTCTGTCAAAGGAGGCAGACAAGAACTCATGAATGTCTTCCAGGAAACTGATAAAATATGAAGTGATCTTGCTTCTTGTGTAACCTCTTACATCGTTGTCCACAAACAACCATGTGTCACTTGGCATGTTTCCAGACTCCAGCAGGCCTTACTTTTGTTGTACCTATATTTTGTGTGGATAATTTCTTTGATACCGTAGAACAAACAAACAAGTCAGTCATAAAAGGAGCTAAAATACATTTTCTTCTGCTATTGCCTGAGCTAATTGGAACAAGCGGAAAACACTGAGATAGGGTGGTTTTTGTTATTTCAGTTTAATATCTGTAATTTTTAGGAGTATCTAGAACAAAGAGAGCAGTCCAATGGCCTTTTCCATTTGCAGTATTTGGCTGTTTATTTTCCACTGCCTTTTCAGAGGAACATTAGCTACAACCCCTTTGGATTGTGTCAGTCTGAATTAGGCACTTCTCTGCCCCCTGAGCAGGTAATCCCACATGCTGTGCTCTGGCCAGTAGCGTTTTTTTTTACCAGAATTAGCTGGCACATTGAGCTTAACGTGTTAGATTTTGGAAGTTTTATTAGTTTAGCTTGCTTCAGTGACTAAGATTGCTGTCCCCCTACTGTACTGCAGGATGGTGCCTTTGCAAGGTGCTTAGCAGTGAAGTAAGATGTAGGTGCTTGGCAAACACTCGGAGTAGCCTCAGCGAACTCCTACTTACCTAAAGCACGTGGCCACCAAAGGAAGCAGGCCAGTCCCAAACTCACCAGTCTTGCTTGGCCATCCCTGTGTTTTTGTCTTTCCTGGGCAAAACAGCTGTGCCACCTGCCCTGTTTGATTTTCCTTTGTTTGCTACATGTACTCCCACCACAGAGAGATAAGCATTTATCCTAATTTTTTTGGCGTGCACGGATACCCTGTGATGGCTGGATGCAGCATCCATCCTTTATTTTGTTTTTTGGTTTTTGTGTTTTTTGGGGTTTTTGTTTGTTTGTTTGTTTGGTTTTTTTTTGTTTTTTCTTTGATACATTGTGTCTCCATCTTGCTTAAGTCTGGGAAACTATCTATATGTGTACAGTAACACTGTGTATATGACTACTACTCATCAGGAAATGATAGAGGGATGTTGCCACACTGTTCTTTGACATGTCCATGGTTTTTTTTAACCCATATTTTGAGAGATAGAGGCTTGTTTTGCTCACTCCACACAAACATTGACGCATTAATAGAAAATGGGCACATCATGTACAGGTCAGTTGAATTACTATTATACTTACAGAAAAAGCTGCTGAACTCAATAGTGTATTACAGAATGTTCTTCTACTTCACTTATGAAAATTATTATCTATTATCCTTATTTTCATCCGCTGCGGTTCTCTAGTGTTCATATGAGATTTGTCTCAGTATTCTATTAGGTATTCAGTATTCTATGTCTGCAGTTTAATTTGGAAAAAAGAATGAATTGCCACCACATTAAAATTTTTCTGACTGTCACAAGCCTCTGTAATAGGATAGCAAAGACATCCTTTTGTTTTTTGTTTTTTTTTTAAACACAGTCAGTAGAAGAAAAGAGATACTAAAGTCAGGAGAGCAAAGGAAAGAGTATAAGAAGCTAAAGTATGTGAAGGTAGTAGCAGAAGGACCAATGATTGTGATGCACATGTAGACTCATACAGTTGAAATTGTTCAAAATTATGAGTGAGTTTTGGCTGTCTGTCCTGAGAAGCCATACAGTTGGATGGTCACCATCTGCTGAGTATCAGGCTTGGGGTGTTACCCAAAGAATCATTCTCTGCTTTGCAAAATTGGGCCATAAGTGACTTCCAAAGGTAGTTGCCAGGGGGGCTGGTGTTCTTCCCCTGACATCTGGCCCGGCTGTGTTCCTTGTTTCAGTGTCCCATGTCCCGAAAAGATGAGATGAGGCTTCTTTCTGCTGTTTCAGAGCTTGTTTATTTCTGGTTCTTATCAGAGTTTCAGAGGCACAGACTGTGCTGTGGCCTTCAGGAACACGAGGACAGAATGGCAAATGGCTACCAGAAGCAGGTAGCTTTTATATCTATTATCAACCACTTAGAAAACTTTACCTATCTTATTTTGTTCCCAAAACCAGTGAATATCAACCTTATTGATATGTCTCCTTTACACTGAATTCTATCTACCAATTAACAAGTCACAGGAACTCATGTCAGAGGGAAAAAGGAAGAGAAGGAGAAGAGAGAAGAAGATGAACAAGAAACAGCCAACACCCTAAAATCTCCATGTTGGCTCTATATAACATATATAGCAAAACCTAAAAACTACAACTACACATTCTGTGGTACACTAAACAACCATCTCCTCATTTCTTTGGTGTTCTCAGCTCATTCAGAAGTTGAGACAAATGCTCCCACAAGCTTGGTACACAGGCAAAGCCTTTTTTGTGGAGCTCTGAGGGTAAAGCAAACAGCCAGAGGAGCAGGAAAAGCTCCCAAGCTTTTTCTGACTCCAACAGTAGTATGGCTTCTTAGGGAACACTGTGATCTTGTCTCAATACTCCTGTTTGTGGTCTCTCATTGTAGACAATGGCCAGGTTGTACCTTTGGAAACTCTAGAAATTAAATATTTATATACTTTTGATTGAAGAAAAAACCTTCACACACACCCACATCCCCCCCTCCCCCACTTCTATCATGTTTCAGTCAAGTTATTTTTATAATAAATTTTTATTTGAAAAATGATTCACTACACTGGAAGAGTCTTAATTAGAAAATCCCTGCTGGCTGTTGAGTGCTTTTAGTTATTCTGATTAATCAGATACTACCACTGTGTGGAATAATTCTGCTATGACATGGAAAGTCTCTTTAACAATTTGCTGCTGCTTAGGGGTTCCCAAAAGATTGATTATAAACTGAGATCATCACAGCAGCATGCAGTAAAAAAAAAAATATTCTGTGCTTTTTAAACTTGGTTGCAAAGCCTATAAAGAACTGGAATAAAGACTGAAATCTGACTGTGGATATGGAGGTGAGTTGCACAAAATTACCTTGGTCTATGGAGAAGACAGCAGGCAGACCAAAGAGTTTTCTTACATCTCCTTTTTCCTCTTGCCTTTTGCCTGTTTTGTTGCTAAACCTACTGATTACAATCAGAGATTTGTTTTCTTTTTGAGATTTGTTGGTTTTGGCACAGTAACTACTGCAACAGCAGCATGTAAGAGGAGTCTCAGACACTAGTAGTGTGTTAGTAGTTATTAGGAAGTATTAAATTATAGAACTGTACTGTAGCAATATTTACCCAAGGAACGCATGCTAGAAAGTGCCATATAGTTCAGAAAAGCAGTGGGGAATCTTGGACAAATAAGGGCAAATGAGAGCTTTTGATTTCCTGTATTTAACTTTCATGTTAGGAAAACCAGCCATAGAAATAGCTACCCTAACTGAAATAGAGAGGGAGCTTCTCTGGTCAACATTAAAGCTCCCAGACTTTGTACAGGTTAATAGTAGATCCCGCCATGTTTGTCATGTTCCCTTTCTTTTAACGAGGAAGAAGCTCACAATGTTTAATCATTTTAACTGGGAAATAAAGTGAAATAGGTCTGAGATCCAACCCAGAGGCAGGAGGCGGGCACACCTGCTGGACTGTGTGCCCAGTTCAGAGCTTGAGCAGAGCTGCCAGAGCCGTGGGCAGGGTGTGGGGCTCCCAGGTGAGACCAGCTGGGACCACTGATGCTCTCATAGTCAGCCTTTGTGAAATTTGCTTTTGCACATTACTGTAAACAGCACGTGTGATTGTTAATACATGACATGACGTCTCTGTGAAGGTATGTCTGTAGCTCTACTGAGAATGTTAGTGGCACTGGTTAGTGCTCCTCTGAACATCTTTCTGGCAGCTTGAAGATGGCCTGTTTTTTGCCTTTCTTGCCCAATCTACATTCCCATTTTAAAAGCTAAGGAAAGTAATAGGTGGTGTAGCTTGCACTGGTGGTGTTCCAGCAGGAGAGAGGGTCATTCCTGTATCTTTTTCTCTTGGGAAAAGAAACATTTTGCTGATTTATTCTCAGCTATTGCTGTGAATCACTATATTGGGGAAATAAAGCTGCTGGCCACCTTTTTATGGGGTGTTATACCAGGTCATATGCTTTTCCATGTGTTGATCTAGTTCATGCTAGAGGCCTTGGTTAATTTTTTTGAAGGTCTTCACAGGAAGATTTATGGGGAAATCAGTTAACAGTGCAAAATGTTTCCAAAATAGAATAGAAACAGTCCTCAAACGTTCTAAATGTAACTTTATAACTGGCTAACATTTTAATTGTTTACTACTGCTAACAAGGACAGCAGCCTGTATTTTTTGGTAACATCTGAGTTCAGGAACTGTTGGCAGATCTGAGTTTTTCTTTATGGGTCCAACTTGGACCTCAGAACTGTAACCAGTGAAGTATGGGAGTTTGCTTTGGTTTTCCTTGCACAAAGGAGTAGGTGTCAGGAAGCTCAGTGTCATGTCTGGAGCAATGACTGCTCCAGGACTCCTCTGTCACATCTGTGTGGATTCAAGGTAGGGTAGAAATATGTTCAAGTGCTTGTCATCCTTTGCATTCAAAAGTGTGCAGTCACAAATGAGATTTGTGGTTAAGAAATAAGCATCCAGACTCCTCATTTGTAACATTTTTTCATAACATTAGATTAATAAAGTTTAGTGTGCCCCAAAGCTTCTAAAACAAGAGAAATGTTGATCTGCCATTCTGGTACTGATAAAACATCTTTCTGCATTTATATAGGTTTTTAATGATAAATGAAATTTTGTCCCTTAGAAAAACATAGTTAAAGCTGTAAATTTGTAAACTTTCAACTTTGCCAGTGTGAAAAGAGGTTGCCTTTAATCAAGTTAGTTTATTTTCAGTGTCTTATCCTTAATTTAGTTGAGTTAACATAGAGGCTTTAGTAGAACTAAGCCTCTCTTGGCCTAGTAAATAATGTAAGATTCTAGTAAGGTGCTGAATGAGGAATACGACAGGTTTCTGTAACATGTTTGATTGTTGTATATTCCCCTGTGGGCTTTTTAATTGTTTTTGTTTTGGTTTGGTTTTTTTTTGCTAAAGGTCACAAAAGTATAAATCAGTTTTGTCCACAGAAAGCAAAATAGAGAGCTCTTGATGATTCTGCCATTGGTACAAAAAAAATGCAATTACATTGAAGTGTTACCTCCACCAGCTGTGATTGCAGGCTGTGTGATATTGTGTGAAATGACAATCCAAATAGCCAAAATTAAGTTTAAAGGCACATAAGTACAGTTTTTTAGATAAATACACTGAAAAGTGTTTATGAAAAAAGCTAAGTGTTGTTATTCTATGTGAGCAGCTGAGCTGTGTACACACTGCAGTGTTAACGCAATATTTGTCTGAACAACAGCACCATTAGAATCACAAAACTTAGCTTTCAAGATTACTTATTATTCATAAATCTGCTTTATCTTGGATTTTGTTGACTTGCATTTCAGTAAATGTAAGAAATATCCTACTAGGTTTGTGCTAACTCAGATAAAAAAGAGCTTGTTTAAAAAACAATACAAATCAAAGAGTACTGAACAAATCTCATGTCCAAGAGTGGTGTGTCTTCAGCCTGAAAGCTTCTCTTTCTCTCTTCCCCCAACTTCTGCAGCTGGTTTAATAAAAGATTGCCTCCCATACCATCTTTGCCTCTTCTTCTGTGGCAGAGCCATGATTCTGGTTGTTTATTGTACTGAAATGGTAATTTGAGATTTTTTTCTTCTTCATCCTCTGAAAAGATGTTAAGACCTCACCTGAAGAGCACTTCCATGTAGCTTTACTAATAGGCATTGAAAATGTATTTTAAAGAACCCAAGCAGCCATGAACAATTCAAATAGGATGAAAGTGTAAAATTAATAGGTAATTTGAATTAATAATGTTCCCAAAACACAACACCTAGCATAAAGTGGATTTAGAGAAAAAAATTGCCCACTAATGTCTTTTGTAGCCAACAAACACAGCATGAAAACAGTCTTTGTAAATCTTCAGGTTTTTAAATGTCATAAAGAATGCTCAGAAATAAAAAAACCCCTTTGCCCTAAAATTACCCTATATATGTGGACAAAGAGACAGAGCTGCATATTTCTTTTTCAACATTTGTCCTATTTCTCAGCAATGTAAAATTGGTAAAAAAATCATTTAACATAAATTAGAATAGAGGAAGGGAATAATTTCAGTGCTAGTTGCATTGAATGACAGTTTTTATATATTTTCAGAGCAGTGGAAATCTGGTGATTGTACTATCAGTGTACATCATTCATCTAAATAAGTTTGAAAGAAATGGAATTTAACCAGACAATGCCTTCTGATTTCTCTGATAGTCTGTGGAGAGGAACGCTGGGGTCTGTCAATGCTCATCACACTGGGGACTTTAGGTGATGTGAGGAGTGAGCTGTTGACACAAGAAGCATCTGCTGGCAGCTTGTCTTAGGTCCTTTGTTGGAGAGAGAATTCAAAATGGTGATCAGAATAATACAGATCAGTCTCTGACTTTGTGTCTCTGGGAGGCTAATGCTCTTTTAATACTCCCAGCAGAATTTGGATTTGCCATGCGTGATGGGCATACAAGGGGCAGTCTCTTCCTCTCTCTTTCCCCTGCACTTTCTATTTCAAAGAAAAACTCCTGCCTCCCTCTTTTATGAGTTGCATTGCTTTGATTTATTAACCTGATGAAAGAGTAGAGGACAACTGTCCATCTTCTCCCCTTCATTCTGTTGTCCATAGCAGGGAGAATCAGAGATGACCTGCAAGTCCTGTCAGGACTTGTGTCACAGTCTTAGCATGGTTGTGAGGGCAGTAATGTGTAGCTTTACCTTCATGTTCCTCTAAATAAGTATTGGGGCAGCCAAATTCACTGACAGTGGCTTGCTTCAAGAATGAAAAGTGGTTTGGGTCTCAGTTTTGTATTTTGTGATGGTTTTATCTTTTATAAGTAGGTTAGTTTATAATGTAAATCTTGCATTTCCTACAGAGACACTATCATCTGAGCAAAGGAAAGCTAGTTATGCAATACTTTACAACTACTTCATAAATCAGGCAGCCTGGGATCAGTGGGATGGCAAAAACAGGATATATAAAAATGCTTCCCAATTAAGTCTGCTCATTTCCCAAAAATGAAAATAGTCCATTGGTTCATTCCCCAATTCTCTTAGTGTATGGCAATATAAAATTCACTTTTAATTTCCATTTTCTTTGCAGAATATCATTATCAGGTCACATTGAAAACATACAGCCTTGAGAGAGTAGTGCCTTCTACTGATGCCTGTAAGGGAGCTTTCTGTACCCAGGCAGATACATCTGGGGTTTCAAAACATTGCAGAAAATAAAGCTAAATGACTGCCATCATATTGTAATGTTCCCTGTGGTAAAAATCACTAGCCAAGTGTTTTATCCAGAAGAGCTGCTTTTCTTTAAAAAAACCAAACCAAACAAACCAAAAGCCCATAAACAAAAAATCTAAACCCTCAGCCATGTTGTGAATTCGATATGAAAGAACGGATGCATTGTTTAGTCTAATCATTTAAATTCAGAAAAGGCTATTTACACATGGCAATACTGCTCTGTACTGTCTGATTAAGACTATTATAAGTAGGCTATTAATAAATAATTTATAACCAGTAATGTATATAAAACTCAAACATTAATAGTTCAATGCTTTTTTTGATTAATACATACACCAGATGCTTTCTGAAAAATTTATTTAACCATTGTAGTTGTCAGTTCCATCCCTATTAGCATATTTTACCAATAAAGCTTGAAATGGTAAATTAACTTTTCCATCCTTGAAATACCAGGAGTTTTTGATTGATTGCTGTTGAACAGTGAGGCATGAACAAACAAATTAATAATCTCCACTAAAAATAATTTTAGAGGAATCAGGGAAGTCAGGTAAATTCTGCTTTAGGATGCAGGTTGGGATGCCTTGCTCTCCTCAGTGTGCAGCTTCCACTGTGTTCCGTTGAGTAGCTCAGAAAAGCGATGGTCAAACAGCCAGGGTTTAACAATGCCTTTGAGTTCTGATGCAGTGATTTTTTTTGCATCGTTATAGTGCTAATTTCTGAGGTTAATTTTTTATTCAGTAGGCTCTGGAGGCGATTGTAGACTCTCACTAAAATGCTGTAGGCTTTTTGTTTTTTCTTTCTTTGCTTTCAGTCTAGACCACATAGTGTTTAAATTTCAAGTTTGTTACTTGACTGATGAAGTCTTCCTTAACTGTGCTCTTAGAAAAGAGGTTGCTTCTGAATGCAGTTCTCATAAATTAAAGCTTTTAAAGCAGCATTATAGTTTGTGTCACTCTTACAGTGTTAGCACGAAGATCCAAATCAATCATGAATATGGAGAATCCACAGGTTTCACTGTATGTAGGAGTGCATTGTCAGGGCAAAGGGTTGTCATAGGCTTTCCTGTGCAAAATATTTTTCTAGGAAAACCCTGGAGTGTTTCAGTCTGTCGGTAATAAATACCTTGTTTAAAAAAAAAAAAGGGATCACTTCAACAGAATCTGAAAGAAAATATGCTAGTTTGCTAAAATGAAAGCATCTTATTGAAGACATTTTAGAACACAGGTGACTATTTCTCCTGCTGTATTTATATAATTTTCAAAATATGAGAGATTATTACAATTATGCAATCTAAAATTACTATCACAGTGAAGCCTTCTGTTTGCTTGTATTAAACTTACCTTTGAAGTTTACACAGTGATTCTCATGTGGTTTTCCCCAGTACACATCTGGAAGCAAATTGTTTTGAGCAGTTACTCACAATGGGTTGTCTCCCACTGGAAAATAAGCAAGAGTTGAGGTAATCTCTGTCAGTGGATTATGCTGTTCTTTGAGTGCCTCCTCATTAAGCATTAGTTATGCTTGTATTGGCACTTCAATACCTGAATGGTTTATTACAATGTCTCTTAGGTGAAGAGAATTTCTGGAATGCCTTTTTCTTAGTAAGTTTTTTGAATAAAATGCCCTACTGAAATTGAATTAACATGAGAAAAACAACTCATATACATATTCATTCACTTGTATTTAAGATTCTTTGGTAGTACATTCTTAGTGTAAGCATCCTTATAGTTTGCTTTTGGAACTTCAATGACAGTTTGATAACAAACCTGTGAATAATTTTGTTATATGACATCGTTCACCATATATGCTACTGTTTGTTGGGTTTTTTTAATCAGTTCCACTTTTTTTCTTTTTCAATTCATTTATCCTCTGTTTTTGATGAGATTTGCTTGTTTCTGGTGCTAGTTTTATGTCTAGTAACTTATTCTAATAAAACAACCCAAACACATTCCAAATCCAAATAATACAACTGTGTTGTTTTAATAGTGGAGTGATTTTACATTTGTATTTGTGAATGTATTTATTAAGTTGTTGTTGCGGTCATTGCTGATACAAATGAGTATAATGGTGAAATAAAAGTAATCTCAAGATTCAAGTAATCTTCCTCAAAAATGAATCAAGAAGATATGTTTTGAAGATATGTTTTATCAATGCGTATAAATATCTTAAGAGCAGATGTCAAGAGGATGAGGCCTGACTCTTTTTAGTGGTGCCCAGTGACAGGACAAGGGGCACAAATGGAAACACAGGAAATTCCATCTGAGTGTGTGGTAAAACTCCTTTACTTCGAGGATGACAGAGCGCTGGAACAGTCTGCCATGAGAGAGTGTGGAGTCTCCATCTCTGGAGATACTCAAAACCTGTCTGGATGTGATCCTCTGCAACCTGCTCTGGGTGAACCTGCTTTACCAGAGGGTTGGACTGGATGATCTCCAGAGGTCTCTTCCAACTCCAGCAATTCTGTGAAACAACTGAAATGTTGTCCATATGAAAAATAATGTGTGATTAAGGAAAACTAAATCTTTGATCACTTCTGAAAGGTTTCATCTGAAAATTATCGAAACTGCTTTGGTAAGAAGAATTTAGTCTTTCATGTTCAGCTGCTTAAGTTGACCAAGACCAAGAAAAAAAGCAGAACTGGTTTGTACTGCCTTTATTTCGTGTAATATTGTTACTGCAGTCTAAGAACTGCTGTCAGTGGTGTCCTTGTTTTATCCATACATGACATTCTTTTAACATTCTTTTAATAAAGCATTCTTGCTTTATTGTTTCTGCTGATGCTTTCACACGTATTTGCTTCTGTTTGCATTTCATACAGACTGATCTTGGTATTTCTGTTGCAGGTCTCCACAGACAAATTCCTAAATGGCTCAGGAAAGGATCCACTACTTTTTCTTGTATTAAGGTCAAGACCCCTGTAGTTAAATAAACAGGAGTTTTTTCTTTGTCTCTGCTATCTTGGAAGACCTTTTGGATTTGTCATAGTGATTTTTGAGGGACTATTAATATATGCAATATTTATCTAGCTCTTCATATTCCCCCTGAAGGTACAAAGTATGTTCACGTTTGTTTTTAAGGTAACAAGACTAATTATGTAGTGCATCCAGGCAATGGAGGTACAACCTGAAGGGTTTTCATCTGTTAATGGACACATTTTAGTCCCTTAATGGAAGAACTGAAATCGCCATAGATATTTGGCATATGTTTTTGTTGCTACTTTGTCTGCCGAAGTCAAGAGAAATTGCTGGGTTTTTTTTACTTTCTGCTTGTATCCATGTGGCATAGGGAGATACGAAACCTTTTCACCTGCTGACAGTGGATGACTCAGTACAAGAGAGAAGCAATTATATAAATGTGTCATCCAAGCATTCCCAACCAGCGTGACATGGTAGTTTTTGTAGGAAAGCAAAAGGGAAAAAGTGGGTGAGAAATGTAAAAATACAAAAAAGACCAAATATAAGTAATACATGCCTTTGTTTGTAGCAGTAGATGGGTTGAATGTTTAATAAGCAGAGGTCAATAATACAGGAGCTAACATCTTGGTTATTTGTGGATTTACTGGCTGTGTCACAGCAAGAAATGTTTTAGAGATGGCTTCAGAGAACACATGCAAGAGCCGTGGAAAGCTTTGGTAATGAGGATGTATTTGTGTACGTGTGTAGAAAAACACAGCAAGCTGTGTTTTGATGCACCCACTTGCTGATTTTCCCCAATCAAACAAGTCACTGCTTGTGTGCAGTGTATCCTCTTTGGTGGAAGCAGTAGGACATGCACGTATGGCTCCTCTCTCTCGTTTCTGCTGGAGGCTGCTGGCCTTTACAGGGTTAGCTGTATGCTGCACGTTCATCTAATTTTTCATGCAGATGGCTAATATAGGGTAGACCTTTTCCGGCCATGTATATACATATAGGAAGACAATTAAATAATTTTTTTAGTTTCAGAAAATAAAACTGGAAACTAATTTTACGTTATATTGTTCCAGCTTTTTATCATTTTTTTGTATTGAAATCAGTTTGATTTTAATATGCTAAGAGGCCTAAAATTTCCATATATCAGTGAAGAGATTCTGTTCAGCTGCATCTATCAGCAAAACACAAGTATAAAATTACATACTGCATGTGGATGATTGATGAGGGAGTTTGTGTCATCAGTACAGGATTAAGTCATGCACTGCTGCACTAGTGCAATGTAACACACAGCAAAGTACTGGAAATGTTATGGCAGGTTTCAGGGTACATTATCTCATGCTGTGCCCAGCAATTTATGATGTTCAAATATGGATGTCTAATTGTATTTCTAACATTAGAGAGGAAAAGGAGACTTAAAGCAAAAATGACCATGTTCTCTTCGTTTGTCAGTATGGCAGTCATCTGAATAATTGGAAGGTTAAAAGAAAAGTTAAAAATTCTTTCCACACATCAGGGGGTTTTTTGGGTGACTGTTAGGCACTTTTACAGATTATTTTACTATCAGAACTATTTTGCTGATGGTGTCCAGACCTAAAATTTGATAAAAAATTTTATATTCTTAAGGTCAAGAAAAAGGTTTTGTATCTTAATCCAGTTCCATTTACTCCAGTCAATCTTGGGCACTTGCATGTTGCTCTGGATTCTAAGCCATCAGTCCTAATAAGCTGAATTTCTAGCTTTTTTTTTAATAGAAGTGTTATGTACTAATATTAATATTTTTTTAGTTTTTCTTGTGAAGGCATTTGAAGATTGAAAAGTCGAAGCCCATTTCACTAAGTCCAGTGTTATTCTGGGTTTAACAGTGCTGTCTACCAGAGAATGGACTTGTCAACTGTTTCTTGGTGGGAGGATTTTGAACAAAAAAAAGGGAATTCAGTTATAAGAAGAGTAAAAGAAAGCAGACTGGGAGTGAACAATACAGAAGTCCAATAGTGGAATTCTGTAACAGATGGCAGACTGCAAAAAAATAAGGGAGAGGAAATCTGCAAAGAGTTAATCAACAATTGATTTTGTAAGTGAAATTCTTGATCGAAAAAATCTAAAATTATACTTCAGGCCTCTATATATTTAAGAAAAAAACCAAACTAAGTCAAACCAAACCTCACTTCTCGCATTCTGTCAGGCTAGAAATGCCACTATCATTTTAACAGTGAAGCACCTTGCCTGCCCAGTTATCCCATGGGAACACATCTCTTTGACAAGTTGGGATAAATCTGATTTGGCTCCATAAATTTATATTTCTTCAGAGAAATGCCACACTTTGGTAACTAAATAGAATATTTTTCCGTGTGATTTTTTTAAATAGTATTTGATTTAGGGTCATGCTGATTTTTTCAGTCTGTAACTCGTGGTTTATCAGATGTGTGTCAGAGTCCCAGCTCTACTTTCTTATTCTTAGCAAGTATTGCTTGAGTCCATTTACAGGGCTGGGAGCAGCAACCATTTATTACAGTCAGCTGATAGGGAGGGAAAAAAACTTGTTTCTAAATATAATGTAAATGAATCCCACTGCACAGGATGTATTAGGCATGTGTAATTTCTGTCTGAAGACATCTGTGTTTGAAAAATGAAGAGCAAATATGCCCAGCTGGTGACGTGGTGAATGGTTGCATGGCAAAACTATATAAAAAATAAAATTTTGTTTCTAGTAAACTGGCACTTGGAGAATGGGAAGCACAGGCAAGGTAATGCAGGAATGATGTCAAATCTTAGTTGTATAGAGCAAAAAAAAAATGTCACAGGACTGTGGGGTAGGTCAGGAAATAATTTCTGCTTTTTGAAATAGCTGTTAGTGTGGTGTTTTTCAGCTACAAATTCCCTGATTTCACCTGTAATGGGGGATGAAATTTGGTGCTAATGGGTAGGAATTTTTCAAATCAAGAGTGCAAGATAGACGCAATTTCCAAACAAAATATAAAGTCTGTCTTCCAGCCACTAGTAATTACCACAGGCTTTTTAAATTTTGCTCTCTGTTAAGTGTAATTCATTTGCAATTGTGTATATTTCTCATTTTTTTTTATTCCTCAATAAGCAAGCCAGGGAAAAATCAGGTAATTTAGTAAAATTACAATTGTCCAATTGGTTGTATAGGTTGCATAGATCTCACATATCCACTATACTACAATATGGTACAACAACTAATTTCTTTCATATCATACTTATGCAAAATTATTTTTTCTACATCCAGTACTTTTCTAGTTGCTCAGTCAAGAGCAACTAGAAAAGTACTGGATGCAGAAAAAATAATTTTTATAAACATGATATCGTTGGACCATATCTGCATTTGGCTCTGGTAGCATGTTGTATGGATATAAGGGTGAAGCCAGGAGGGAATAAGGTTCTGAACACAGCACTGGAGGACATCAGGTTGAGTGGGGAAGGTGGAAGTTGCTCCTGTGAGCTGTTGATGGTGGAGCAGCTTACAGCCCAGGCCAAATGCTGAAGTTGCTTTAAACCACAATTTTTTTTACAGCCTCACAAGTGCAAAACTGTCATTCTCCTCCTGGATCTGCCCGTGGTCATGGTGAGATTGCAGGGGTCCTGCAGGTTTCTCCTAAGAAAACCTTGTTAGGGACTAGGGCTGGCTTTCTAAATGGAGCATTTGTAATGTGAAAAGTCACATCTTTGTGACCTTATGTTCTTAATGGCACCAACATACCTGCCTGTGAATTGCAGGTGCTTGTGGGAAGCCAGACAAAAAAGGAGCATTTGAAGAGCCATGTCTGCATTTACATAGTGAGGTCACAGAAGTGACTGCAGGCTCTCTACAAAGAAAGAGGTACAAAGAGGCAGGGAGCAGTGTTATTTAAAAACTCATCTTAACACTTGCTTGTTTCCTGTGTTAAGACTGCTATTTGCAATTAGATTCAGCACAGTGGTCAGGGTTGCTCTAGTAAATCACTCTGTTGCTTGGCACAGTCCTCTCATGACAATATGGGTTCAAAATAGCCCTTTTTTTGATTGCTTTATAAAACAAAGGGACAATGGCTATTCCTCTTGTGCCAAGGGTACTGAAGAATAGATTGTTCAGAGACACCACTGGCCTTTTGCCTCACTTGCATTCCAGGCCTTGCAGTGTTTCACTGAGATTTGCTCTCCGAGGGCGACTGGCATGAAGCCTTGTATAAGGTGGCCAAGGGGTTCACTAGATATGATCCTTTGTTGGCAAAGGAGATTCAGGATCCCATACTTCTGCTAATGGTTTCATATATGTTGATCATGTGGGCATCCAATATTTTTACCTCTTCTATATCTATTCCTTCTATTTCTGTTTTCTATAGAATTGGTCAAAACATTGGTCCCTAAGTCATGGGGGACTCTCATGGAGGTCATGGAAAATCTTTGGTTTAAAAAATTTGGTTACATTTTTGTACTAAGTAAAACAAGCTGGTCCCTTAGGAACTGTGATTCAAAAAGTTATTAACTTTGAAAAGATTTATATTCCTGTTATGGTTAGAGCAGTACATCTGGATATTAATTTTTCAGTTTTTCAATTTCCTAGCTTAGGTTTGAAAGGTAATGCTACACTTTGTGGCCATATTATCCTGACGTGGGAACAACCTATGTTTCTGAAGTTGCTGATGCAATATTCTTTAAACTTTTTTTCTTTCCAAGGATCTTGAAGAGTTTCAGGTTCATTGAGAAGATTTGTTTTAAAATAGAGGCCAGGAATTCAGACAAGTCAAGCGTACTTAAGCAAAATAAGTGGGTTTGGTTATTTTCTTGATTGTCTGACATGATCTTGATGGCTGTTGAAGGACTGTAATCTATTAAAAGGGAGAAAATTATTGTTCCTGTCTAGAAATTCTTTCCATTTAGTGAGATAGCAAATACAAAAGGTGAAGTGGGAAAAAGTGGCAGGGGGTATGGAGAACTGGAAGATTATCAGTGCAATGCTTTTTTACCTTCCTTCAAATAAGCATATCTGGAAGAAATACAAGTGGGAATACAAGACCATTAGCATGATGCAGTTACTTTAGAATCTCCCTGCAGACAATAAACATATCAAATACTAAGGACAACAGTAAAATGAAAGTCACAATGGAAATATATTAATGATAATTTCACATAGTGGTTTTCATATTAAAAATACCATCATATCACATAAGTTATGCTTGCTGTAAGTATAATTTTAAATTTCCTCATATATGTTTTCTACCTTTGCTCCACCTTCAGAGCAAGTCACAGTAGCTCCTGCCAGTGGATTATATAGGTAGGTTGTGGCCTTGGACTAGTTGTAAGTGGTGCTGCAGCAAAAGCCAGTGACTTATCTGTTCCTGCAGGGAAATCTTTGTTCAGTTTCTGAGACTAAGCTGCTATGAACTAGCTCCCTCCATAAAATCATTCCTACCTTGTAACTATACATTGTTGGGAACAGAAACCATGTAGAAAAGTATCACTTTAAATGAAAGGGATTCCAATATAATTTAAATCTATGCCGAAACACTCTTCAGGGAGCTGGGCAAATTCCTGCTTTGTGAATTTCCTTTGACCTGATAAATCTCTTACATAATTATACTTCTGAATCAATAGTTATGATGAAAGTAAGAATGTGTGAATGAGAATTCTAAGAATTGGAGTGAGAAACATCTTAAAATTAGGGAGTTTTCCTGTTTTATGAAGGGAAAAGAAAGTTTAGCATTCAGCAAACCTTGTTCCAAGGTAGTTCATTTGCAGCAGACACTTCATTTTGGATATAAAACATTTGGTTGCACATATGCACAAACTGAAATTGAAAAAAATATTCTAAAATGACAAATTAAATATTTTCCCACTATTTTTGACTGGACTGCAATTGTTATTTTATCACTGAATTTTGAAGTTGGTTGCTAAAATGTTAGAGAAGATTGGATTTGGTTTCAGGAAGTTTACTTCTTGTTTTAGTTTTATGTATTTCTTTAATCTATAAAGGTTGTTCTGTCAGTCTCATGGCTACACTTTTTCAAACAAAAATAAAAAGAATTGCAAAGAATTGCAAGAATGTATCCATGCTTGAGCAGGTTTTGGCCCACATGCTCTTCAGAGGTCTCTTCCAGCCTCAACCATTCTTTGATTCTTTGATAAACTTACACATTTCTTCAAGCTGTGTAAGCCAAACTGTATCCTGATATATCCATATTCTTTCTGGAGATGAATAGGTAAACATACATCTTAATATAAGAAGAGTAATAGCTACCTATCATGGGTTGCCAAAAATGTTTCCAATTAACCACTCTTTTGGAGCATGGTTTGTCTTTTAGCAGAGTAAGTTCTGTGAAAAACATCTTCCTCAAAACACTTCGAAAAGCAATAATAAGGAGAGTTGGAGAGTTAGGAATGTAATCATGCTGGTGTTTCAACACGAGTTTTCCCATTCATCATGTTCACAGAAAGTGTGACTTTTTCAGTTAGTTGTTTTAAATGAATTATTTTAATGGCTAAAAAATAGTTCCTAACCTTTTTTGTGGCTTCCTGATTTGTTTTTTCATAAAGAAGGCTCCCATCTCCTTGGTTGTGACAATGCAGGGAGCGTGGGTGGGGTACACAGAGGCTCTCTGCTAGGAAGGATGGCTGGATTCCTGGAACCCCGCTCTGGAGGGAGGTGAGCAAGCAGAGGAGAGCTGGTTCTGAGGAGGAGGATGTTGCTGGAGTGTAGACTTTGTTTTGATTCTATTGTGTACTTATTAAAGTTAACAAAAATGTAAGATAGATGTCATAGCCACCTAATGGATTAAATTCCATGAACTAATCGTCAAAGAGCAGTGTTTATTTTTTTTTTTTTTGGATGACTGCATGGCAAATGCATTTCTTTAGATAACTGTCCCTGGTTTCCATGGTGATCTTACTTCTGCTTGTTAAAGGTATTCTTAAGAATCTTTCACATTATTTGAAGTATTGCTAAGAGCTGGTACTTCAGGACTATCTCAGCTGTTGACGTCCGCATAAACACATTGCATCTGGCAGTGAAATTCAAGGAGTACAAATTGGAAGAGGAGCAAAATTTTTGCTGCTCTGAATCAGACTAATGTACTCTGATAACATTTCATGGTCAGAGAATGTTACTGTTTGCAGATTCAGTAAACTTGAACCACAATAAAGGCTAGAAGGACTTCTGGACAACATTCTGGTGAATTTGGTGAGCCATTGTATTTACTTTCTCAGTGTACTTCTGTGCAACTTAATGTACAGTGTGGCTGCTTGTCTATGATGTATCACAAAAAAAAAGTAGGGGATGATTGGAAGCAACCATTTTTTCAATCTCATACAATAGAGTTGGTATATAGTACATGGAGATTTATTGCATGTTGATAGTTATGATAATAACAGGATAAAATGAACTCTGACTTTGGCAGGCTTTAAACATGTTTATAATGTGAAAAGAGCTGCTTCTCATGCAGTGGTTACCTTTAATATTTCGTATTTCTTTTTTTACTTGGGGAAATGGTCAAAGGCACAGATGAAGTCCTTATGGGGAGCTGCTGAGGTTTGTTCAGCTTGGAGGAGAGAAGGTGGAGGGGTGACCTCATTGCAGTCTACACCTTCCTCAAGGGGAGCAGCAGAATGGGAGGTGCTGATCTCCTCTCTCTGGTGACCAGCAAAGGGACATGAGGAAATGGAATTGAACTGCATCAGGGGAAGCTCAGATGGGACATTAGGAAGAGGTTCTTCACGGAGAGGGTGATTGGTCACTGGAACAGTCTCCCCAGAGGAGTGGTCACAGCACCAAGCCTGGCAGGGTTCAGGGAGTGTGTGGATGATGTTCTTAGTCATAGGGTTTGATTGTAGGCAGTCTTGAGAGGAGCGGGGAGTCAATGAACCTCACTGGGCCCCTTCCAACTTCAGCTATTTTATTCTAAGGTTGATATTTATGTTCTGCTCAGTCAGTCTGTATACTGAGAAGGTTGTCAAATAATGCCAGGTGTCGTAAGGATTTTATGTAGACACAGCTCACTCTCTTAGAAGACCAAAGATATGTTTTTCCATTTTAAATTAAAAACATTTCATCTTTCTGCGTTAGTGGTGGAACTTGCCAATATGGGATATGCTTTGTGACATGTGATTGTTTATAAATGACACTCATGTCCCTGACAGTATTGACTTATAGGAAATTGCAAGATGCTGCCTTTTCCAGCTGCTTGTTCACTTGAGCTTTTTTTGGATAACTCCCAGCTAACCAGTACAAACCCCTTAGGAAGTTTGAATCCAAGGTTAGCTGTAGACCAGTTATCCAGCAGAAACTGTTCTGAAACTAACCCATGGTAGAAAATGACAGCTTTGCCCACTGTGAGGATGTGCAACAGCCCAGTATAGCTGTAACTCAAGGAGAATAAGTTTTTCAGAGGTTCATCAATGAATGACTAATATATGGAGAGTGAAAAAGAGCCTCTAGACATTGTGGAAAGATTCAGAGCACAATTGGTATTCAGAGCACAATTGCTTGTTGAATTGCCTTGTTGCCTGGAACAGTGTTATCCTTTTCCATAGAAAGGAGTTGCTGGGGAAAAGTGAGGAACAATGAAATGGGAAATGTTTGCAGTTTTGTTCCAAAGCTTCTTATATTTCTTATATTTAATACCATGCAAAGTTTCTGGTGTAATTTTTCCTCTGCTTTGGGATGCATGAAGGGAAATACTTGATTTGAAGGCGTCAGCAGAAAGATCTACCAGTTTATACTAAAGCCGATCTGGTTCATTAGAGCAGTTTATTAATAGATAAATTACTTATAGTTGCAAATGAAAAAATAATGTTTCCCTGAGGGATATTCCCTGACTAATTTTCCAATATCCCAACTGGACGCTTCTGCCTGCTTATCCTTTTTTGCCTTTCAGGCTCTGACTTTATTTTATCTGTTTAAAGAGTTCTTCCTCATCTTTGAATCAATAATTTTTTTTTTTACACTTCCTTCTTCCCATTTAGGATCAGTCAGAACCAGAGCTAATTTCATTTCCTTGTGACTCTGATGTATAAATAACAATACGACATAATTTGTAGAAGTAATTCAACAGCTGAAAATATGCAGTCTTGAAAGAAGCTCCTCTACAGGACCGTGAAGAGTAGCTCAGTAGTTCTTTAGAGGCTTCTGAAGTATTAATGAAAACACTTCTGATTTCTTACAGTTTTCCATTCTTCATTTATATTAATGCTAATGGAGGTGAAACTTGCTTGAGAATTAAGGTTATAATCAATGCAGTTGAAACTACATGAAAGATCTAAATAATTTAAAACAAACAAACAAAAAAAACCCACACGAAAACTTAGTTTTCTCCACCCTCTCCAGGGCATTGTAAAAATATATTATTACTGTTAGAACTACTTTCTAATAGCTGGGGAGTTGGAGATACTTTTGAAAACAAATGGTTTGATTAACTGAGTATCTCCTAGCAACTTAGAAAGCTTAAATACAACTGATTGAATACTGCCTGAGGAATACCTTGTCAAGCCCAAAGCACCTGCCAAAACCAGGTGATGATTCCTTTCTTTAAAATACATAAGATAGTAGGGATGTAACTCGATATTTTGTCAGTATCAAAAAAGAATTTGCATAAGACACATGACACAATATATAGAAAAATGAATCTCAAATGACATTCAAGTACTGCAGACCAAAATAGGAGCTCTGTGAGGTAGATTTTAAAGTTAATATTACATGCTTCTGTTGAAACAGTGCTGTTTTATCAAGAAACAGAACTAGACTTTTGGCTAATTCTTGGTACTTGCCACTTGCTATACATATTGGCCATGTGAACAAGAATATGATCTTGCTGGTATTTTATGTGGACAGCCATAGGAAAACTCTACTCGACACATAAAAGCTAGGTGTTTTTTATTGATCGGAGGAGGAATCAAGGCAAAGAATGATAGTGTCAACAGAGAGAAGTGTTGGGGGACTGCAGCTGCTTTTTTGTATCTCAATCAGCAGCTTAAGATGTGCTGTTTTCTCTCATTATGTCTATTTGTAGGTAACCTACATAAACGCTAACAAATCTGCCACATAAACCAATTACACTTCAACTCAAAAGAACTTCTGGTAAGTGTCAACAATATAGAGTATCCACAACATGGCTGTTGTTACGGTCTGCAGTAAGAACAATTTAACTTTGCTTGGAGGTGGGAAGCTAAACTCTACTTTGCATGCTGTCCAGCTGCAGAGAATAAATGGAGTTGTCTTGTCAAGCAGTATTTGTATGCTGGTAGCTATGCTCTGATCTGGTGGTACTGCGCAGTACAGCTTTGGGAGAAATAAAGGAGAAAAATAATGTCTGTGAAGTCAGGGTTGGAGAGTGGGGACCAGGTTACATGATTTTGAATATGTGTGCCCCACTCAGCTGTGCTAGCAGAGATCCCTCCTCCATAGATCAGAAGGGCTGAAGCACTTGATCTAGACAGGCTGAAGAAGTTGAGGTTGTTCAGCCCAGAGAAGAAAAGGCTCCTGGGAGACCTCATTGCAGCCTTCCGGTACTTCAAGGGGGCTACAAGAGAGCTGAAGAGGGACTATTTACAAGGGCATTTAGTGATAGGATGTGGTTTTGTTGAGACAGATAAAATAACATAGACATTTGTTGTAACTCTGTAAACTGTTAGTCTCATCAATAGGATAAGGGAAAATGGCTTTAAGCTGAAAGAGGGCAGTTTTAGATTAGATATTAGCAAGAAATTCTTTACTGTGAGAACAGGTTGCCCACAGACATTGTGGATGCCTCATCCCTGGATGTATTCAAGGCCAGGTTAAATGGGACTTTGAGCAACCTGGTCTAGTGGAAGGTGTCCCTGCCCATGGCAGGGGGGTTGGAACGAGATGATATTTGAGGTCCCTTCCAGCCCCAACTATTCTATGATTCTATGATCTTTCGAAAGACAGATTCTTAAAGGAGAGAGAAAATCCTGAGTTTCATGGTATCTTGATATGCATTAGAAAGGGCCCATGCTGGAATAACAGATCACTTAACTTACTCTTGGGCTGTTGCTGTGTGAGATAGACTCATAGGGAAATTTGTGATGGAGAACTTGTGTCTGTCATATGATATTTCTTTCTGAGATCTGGATGGAATGCAATGACAAGGGAAAAATACTGTCATAGCTAATCCTGTTTTTTTTCTGTACTTCTGTTTCACTGCCATCCATTCACCCTATTTGAAACAAATATTTAGGGATTGAATATCCAAAACAGCAAGTTGCATTCTGTGTATTCTTCTGTGAAGTTATGTGCATCAAGTCTTTTCTGTTCTGCTTGTCCCATTTGTTTTGTTATTATGTACATAGAGAATGTCTGGATGTGGCTTTACACAGGCCAGTGTGTGCCATTGAAGTGGTCAGTGAAAAGAAAAGCAAGCTTCTGCAATCCACTTACAAACAGATTAAAACTACATACTTATATTTATATTTTAATTATATTTGTATTTACTTAGTGTATTTTTATCTTTAAAAAGGATTTTTGTATTATTTATTAAAATATAACACTTTAGCCAGTGTCTCTATTTGAATACTCAGGATGGACCATTTAATACAGAAATCAACATAAGTATCTAAAAATATGGTTTGGATAGTTATCTTAGGCATTTGCCTCTGAAATCCCCTAATGCATTCATTACCAGAAGCTGGGTGGAGGTAGCTGGAGTGTAATTGTCTTCAGCCTTCTGATTTATAAAGCCACTAGCCATTACAGACTTCCTAGTTTGAACAGCATGATGATTCAAATAAGTGATACCTGGCAAACCCCAAACAATTATTTTTATTTGCAGTCCTAGGGAACATTCAAATCTGTTAAGATTATTGTTATTGGGGTTTGGGGATAATTGTTTGTTTGTCTGTTTTCCTTCTTTTATGCTTCCTGTCTCTACTCACAGGCAACATCATGGTGCTACGGTCAACTTGCAGAACATCGCTACTTAAATCTGTAACAAACAGATTCATTAAGAATTTGGCCTGCTCGGGAATCTGTGCCAGCCTAGTCTGTGTGCCTTTTGACATTGCTCTTAGTGCCAGTCCACACTGCTGCTGGTGGATCTATACAATGCTCTTCTGCAGAATTGCCAAGTTTCTGCACAAAGTCTTCTGCTCGGTGACCATCCTAAGTTTTCCAGCCATTGCTCTTGACAGGTAATGGGAAAATTTGCCATGATCCTGGATTTTTCTTTCTTCTTTCTCCCTCTGTCTTGATAAATGTGGTATCACTATCTGTAATGCACACTAGTATTGCCACTGGAACAGCATAGCATTTGCCCTTCTCTAAGAAAACAATCAATCAATCAATGTCTGAAACTTGAAGTGCATGTCAGAGATGCACTTTTTTTTTAACTGTACACGGAATGTTCAGTTTCCAGCAATACTTTTGCTTAGGGCCTTGCCAACCACAGTTTGTGCAAAGCAAAACACCACTTTACTTCCAATAGATGGATACATGTAATTTGTGACCAACAGCTTTTTCCAAATATCCAGAAAAAACCTGTTCTAAAGAAACTTTTAAAACTACGAGTCTGGCCTTTGAATGTGACCTATGCCTCCATCATGTCTTTTGAAATTTTGAGAGAGTGCAATATCCTATCTAGTTTACAAGTAAGTAAATGGTGAAGTCTTCCAAATAATATTCATATGCCTTAGCCAAAGTGATATATTGACAGAAATTTTCACCACCAAAAATGTAATCTTGACATTTAAATATTCAGGTTTTTTGTGCAGACAGACCTGCAAAGGCAGGTCTTTGGGATTTTTTTCTGTGTTGTTTTGTTTTTTTTTTCTTTCGTAAACAGGTAGTCAGTTGGCAACCCAGTTAGGGATTTGGAGCATTATACTCAGAGGGCTCCTGAGAGGTTTCTCATAAGCAGTATGCTCATTATAATAACTATTTTTTTTTTTTTTTGACAGATACTACTCTGTTTTATACCCTCTGGAAAGAAAAATATCTGATGCAAAATCCCGAGACCTGGTTATCTATATCTGGGCCCATGCAATAGTGGCCAGCATTCCAGTATTTGTTGTGACCAATGTGTCTGATATTTATGCCATGTCCACTTGCTCTGAATCTTGGAGTTACTCCCTTGGCCACCTGATATATGTCATCATCTATAATATCACCACTGTGATTGTACCAGTAGCTGTGGTGTTTCTCTTTATGATTCTTATTCGCAGAGCGCTGAGTGCCAGCCAGAAGAAAAAAGTCATCATAGCTGCATTGAGGACCCCTCAGAATACAGTTTCTATCCCATATGCCTCCCAGCGAGAAGCTGAGCTCCATGTTATGCTGCTTTCTATGGTAATGGTATTTATCTTCTGCAGTGTCCCCTATGTGACTCTGGTGATTTACCGCACCATACTCAACATTTCAGATATTTCAGTCTTCTTGCTCCTCACGGCTATTTGGTTGCCCAAGGTCTCTTTGCTGGCCAACCCTTTGTTGTTTTTAACTGTTAATAAATCAGTACGGAAGTGCTTAGTGGGGACAGTAGTACAGCTGCACCGAAGGTTTAGCAGGAGAAACATTGTCAGCTCGGGTGGTACTGCAGATGATAATCTGGAGCCCAGTGTCCATTCAGGAAGCCAGCTTTTGGAGATGTTTCATATTGGGCAACAACAAATCTTCAAGCCTACGGAAGATGAGGAGAATGAGACCAAATCCATTGGCTCTGGTGACTTTCAACGGAAAGAAATTCCTACTGCCAGTTTAGAGCGAGGACAGACTTTGGTCCACAGGTTTATACCACAGATGATTGCAGACTCTGCAGCTCAGGTGGCCCCAGCTGTGCCCACAGAGGCTGACACAGTAAATGACAAGTATTCCATGCAGTTTGGTTTTGGACCCTTTGAGCTGCCTCCACAGTGGCTCTCAGAAAACCGAAACAATAAGAAGCGACTCCTGCCTCCTTTGGGGAATACCCCTGAAGAGCTAATCCAGACAAAACAGCCTAAGTGTAAAGCAGAAAGAAAAGTCAGCAGAAACAATAAAGTCAGTATCTTTCCCAAGGTGGATTCTTAGTAAGAGCAGGAGCTTTAAGTGACAGAGGAAGGTCACTTTCTATTACATGTTTGATCCCATGGATCTTTATTATGTTGAAATTTGTTACAGCCTGATTTTTTTGCCAAATATAAATTAAATGAACAAACAAACAAAAGAAAAACATATATACAAGTGCTCCTTATTAATATGAAATAGTTCATGAAAATAATATATCAAATTATGGAAATTTGTAGTTCTATCTCTGAAATCCTTACAATGATACCTGTCTTATTATAAACTTTCAAAAATAGATATGTATCTGGGAACTCTTTTTATGGCTGAATTATGGAAATATGCCAGTTGGTTTTCTGGGAAACCTCATGGTGTATTAAAATGGACTGGGTATCAAAGTAACTTAACAGGAAAGGCTGTAGAGAGCAGAAGACTTGCAGCGTGGGTAAGTCCTACTCTTCTGCAAATAGACACAGCAAGATTCTGCACATTTCATTAATGAAGTAAGATGGACTATTAAGTGCATTTGTTTTCTATTAACCACATTTTTTTGATCAGTGTTAAAACTTGCTGGATGTTTTTGCACAAATTAGTTACCAAGCATATACCAAATATTTAAAGTATTTTAAAACCTAAACTGATGGTTTTTGGCTTAAAACATCCACAAAGCCAAGAATATCCAAATCATCATGCGTGTTAAACCTGAGAAAGACCTCTTTTTATAAAGATTCGACATATATTCTTGTAGTTTTAAGTAAAAACTGGATTGGAGACCATGCAAGATAAATCCTGATGCCAATTAACAAATATATATGTGCTAAGAATCCTGTGATAAAGGGCATATACAAATGTCCCTAAAGTGTAATGTATGTATTAAGTAACTAAGGGGTAAGCTTTGAAATAAACTTAGCTGCTGGTGCACTCTGCTGTTTTCTTACGGGAAAGCTAGCAAATGAAAGAAGTGGTGTGAAATGCTAGTAGCTTTTCTCTGAGTGGGACAGTCTCAGTTTCTGACTCTGTCTCTCACTCTCACACAGAGAGAGACGCATAGAGAGGGATTCTGAGTGTTTCAGTGACAACTGAACTGTTGGGTGAAGAAGCTGGTAACAGACCTCAAAAGGCAAAGCTTTATTAATGCTGTTGCATTTTGTGTTGCCAGAGGTAGAGAGGTTTTCCTTCTATCTTCACAGATACAGATACCAACCATCCTGCTCCACTCGTCCTGCAGAGTAGAGCACCCACTATATGAACACAAGACTTGCAAATCTGGTGCCTAATTCCTGAGTGAGTCACAGTCATGCCAATCCTGGTATCAGCTCAGCAGCCTTTCTGTGAGAGTTCAGGCATTGTTCTGCAGCTTGCCTCCCTGCATAATCACAGGCATATTGTCTCATTTATACTGAATGTGAGCTTTAAACTTATGTCTGTCTGTGAGGTGACCTAAAACTATTGCAGCCCTGGTATTTTCATTCTTGTTCAGTTGCAAGTAGTCTTTCATCTGCACTCACTGTTGTTTCTGTGGGTAGTTTCTTAAAAGCACAATCTCGTAACACCTGTTTACTCCTTGTGGTTTTCCTGTACTTCAGCCCTTTACTGCATGCCGAACCTTTATCTGTGGTTACTGTCTGTTTTAGAAAGTAGTTTTCTTTAAAGCATACTTTAAAGGGACAAGGTGAAGAATCTTGACAAGTTCACAGTAACTTACTAAATCCAACCAGTTAGTCTTAAAAGTGAGAAAAAATTCTGCTAAAGCAGAATGTACCTTTTCTTCCTTTGACATGTTTGAAGGAAGTCACCAGCTTCTGATGGCTCCAAGGTGGTATTTCTACAAGTCATTAAAAGCAAATGTTTTAATAAAAATGTATTTTAAAAAAAGTGTATAAATTAGTGTGCAAAATATGTTTTTCTCCATTTCCTCTTTGATTTCATTGCACGTCATTTATTTAGTTCAAGAGCTTCTCAGCTTGGGAGTGAGGAACAGTCTTCAAGGGGTCCAGATGGGTGGTGGGAGCTCAAGCTACCCTTCTTAGATACAGAGAGGAGAAGATAGATACAGCTTGCCTGAAATCAGACAGAAGAAAGATTCCATAAAAAATTGGTCCTTCTGTGGCAGATGTTGAGAAGTACCACAGTATGCATTTTTTTAAAGTGTCAATTAAAAAGTTATTTGATGGAGTGTTTGTTTTTCCAAAGTTAATGAAAGAACAGATGCCATTGAGAAAATCTTGAAAACCTAAAAATCAAAGTAGGAGTTGTAGTTTCCGTATGAATTTTGGCTAAGTTTAACATTCATGTCCCACTTACATATAGATACTGCTCAAAATTTCTGTGATTACTGAATGGGGATAAATGCTCAGATCTGAACTCCTTTGAGGAAAGAAAACTTGGTATTGTCCTTTTCAATTCTTGTGTTGAAAGAAATACCACTGATAAATCTAAAGAGTTAAATTGTTTATAATTTCATGTTATATCAGGAAAGCAAAGGTTTGTGATGGGTTTTTACTGTTGAGACAAAAATACCTTTCTTTCGAAAAGAATACATGTAAAAACTTGATTGTATTTTTTTTAGCAGATCGTATCCAAAGACATGTAAACCCTTCGATTAACTACAGTGGTTTTTCATACCTCGAGAATTAGTTGAGAATGTTCTTAGTCCATCCTTTAGCAATTTATCCATGTGAATGTTTAAAATAAGTGGAAAAAAATTCACAGAAGCACATCTTTTTATAGAAAAAATAATCTGTATAAAATTAAAAAAACAGTCTCTATGCTAGAGTTGCCATCAGAAGACAGTAATTCAGGAAACTCTTTATGCAAGACGGAATATTTGACTTGTAGAGTTTGATTTATAGCTCAGTTTAAGACAGTAGTAGCTTTGCGTCATTACTGCTGTCTCTTGGATTGTTGTTCAAATGATCTGACTGAGCAAAATGCTTTCCAGTCTCCAACATGGAAAAAAAAAATCTTGTTATAACCTCTCATTAAAGTTATGCAGAAGTGAGTTTTGGGGGATAGCTGGTCTTTTGCTTGGTTGGTTTTTTGTAATGATGGTTGTTTTTAACCACTGCAGGTGTTGGTAAGATAAATGTTTCTTTCTAGATTATTGAAAAAAAAAAGTGAAATACAAAGCAAAGCTGTGGGACTTTAAGAAGAAAAAGCCTGGGGTAATTGGCCTGTGCAAATAGATTTAAAGGCTAAATCTTTCTACTGGAGAATAAACTTGGAGGAAGGAAAGTTAGAACCCGTTTTTCTAGCACTTAAGGGAGGAAAGTATAGCTCATATTAAACAAAGGAGGAAATTTTTAAAAAAGGATGAAAAGACTATGAGGACAATGTCAGTTTATTTTTCTGAGCTATTCTTAAGAAATATCGTTAAATTCAAAGAAACATCATGTAAAAATTAAAAAAACCCCAAACCCGAACCCCATGAAAAACCAAAACAGACCTTAAGTACCAAATAATGCTGTGTTGGTGGAATACTTAAAAAACTCAATTTTGCTCTTCTCTGTGAGGAGAAGGTGGACTATTTTTTAAAGGAAGCATAAGAAATACCAAATGAGATCCAGTTTCTGAATATACACCTGTTAATGCAAACCAGGGTTTCTCTAGCAGCAGTTTTGCATCCCAAGGTTCCCTATGCCTAAGCATAATGCACTGAGATGGTGATTTACTCCAGAAACTCCTTTGTGCACACTACTTGACTAAGCAGTGTTATAACTTCTTGGTCTCCATTTCTGTAAAACTAAACCCTCTACTTTTTGCCTGGATCACATTCTAAGCCACAGAAGAATGTCCTGAGACACTTGCAGGGTTGAATTGTTTGGGTTGCCTTGCACCTTTTTGGTTGCAAACTCCCGACACTTTTCACCCTGCAGCACTGAGACATTTCAGCACAGTTCAGTCCACCTTGAGCTTCTGCTTCCACACTCTGCTCTCGTCCTGCAGCAGCAGGTGTGGCAACATGGAAGGCAGATTTGTCAAGGCAGGAGCTTTTCCAATGCAAGTCAAGGATCAAAACCTGGCTTTAATAAACAATGGAAGTTTTACCATTGACTCTGGATTTAACATTTTAGTTTGGCTGGTCTCCCTCAGCTGACAGGTTACTCTCTTGTATCACTATTGCTGATAATTTCTGTATCTCTGCAGAACTCTACTCATCCTCACTGAGGGTTTCCGGGAAAATTTGAATATGGCCCAAGAATTCATGGCTCTTTGCCCTTAACTTGGCACATGCCAGTCAAAAAATACTACTGCATTATCACTGTATCCTCTGCAAGAAGAGTGTTTATTGCCCTAACATTTAGAGGAATTAATATGGTGAATAATAGCCCTGCTTGTCCTAACCTGAGTACTGGAACTGCTACATTCTGCCTTAGAAATATTGCCTATGGTAAATAAAAGGCACTTCAGGTAAGTACACAGAAGGATATTAAAAAATAATCAAAGGTAAATAACTAATGAGCATTAAAAAAATCTTGATATTTTTTCTCTCTAACATGTATGAGACAATGAACTGAAAGTTGTTTGGTTACCTCTTTGTGTATTAAAAGGCTTTTCAGAAGAGGAGTATGAAGGTAAGCAGTAGTAATTTAGAACAGGTATTTCCCCCCTCATCTGTGTTTCTTTTTGATTGGATTAAGGGGAAAAGGACGATTGAATTCTGTTACTATGACAACTGTGTTCTGAGTATCAAAGACAGCTTGTCTAAATGTGATTTCATCATGTTATAACCTATCTTTTAGGATAAAAAGCCGATCTTGGAGTGCTTTTCTTGCTGTGCACTTCTTAGACGCAAGAGTTTTTTCCATTCCAAACTTTTTTTTTTAAAAATCGTCATATTTCAGAGAAGTATCCAGTTTATCTTGGAACAAAATTGATCTGTTGCTGGAAAAGCAAGAAAAGAAAGCACACCCTTGATTCTGCTCTTCTAGTTCAAGCTTCAGTATAAGTACACCTGCCACCTGTAGCAGTATTTGAGATTATGTAATATTTAATGTTATTAACATTATTTATTAAAGTTTTATAATGTTACTAAAGTTCAGTTCTTATTGGAGAGGAAGACTCTTATGACCTCATTTATAGGATTTGAGATGAACTCTGCGAACCTCTTCTTTTCATCTCTGGGTCTTCTAGGACACATAGCAGATCGTAAGACCAACTGTGGTTTGAGATATCCCTGCTAAGCCATTATTACTCAGTCTCAGGTGCGACAGTCTCATTGGAAGGAAACCTTCACTGATTCTATGTGGACAAACACCAGTAAGAAGCCTATTCCTGCACCAAATTCAAAGGAGTTTTATGTCCACTTGTAACCAGATCCAGAGCTGGATGGTCTCATTTCACAGTGAGATTTTAGGCAGTCTGTAATAGGGAAGTTGGTAAGAAGTCAAACTCTGTCAGCTGTTAAGAATATGGACGGTACTGTGGAAAAAAGAAAAAATTATATTTAAAATATAGAGAGGCAGTTATACCTAGCTGCTTGCCATAGGTCGTTATTCACAGCTAATGTAATTCCTAATACAGAAAACCTGTATTTTAGTTAAGCCAGTTCTGAACGATATTGTCCATTCTACTGCTTTCTCATTGTCATTTCTGGCCTTAGATATTCAACTTGCATATGTGAACATGCATTTTTCTGGTTTTTTGCTTCAAATCAACATCTGCACCGTCTGGAAAGCACCACACATTCCAAACACCACTATGGTATTGCATTAGCGATCACAAGACTTATGTCAGAATTTTAACATACCAGAGCTCGGCATGTTTAGGGAGGAGGCAAAACCACACAAGGTTCACTAGTGCATTTTGTCTGGTTGTCTTCAGTTTTAAACTGTGAACCACACGGCATCATTACTACATACACTAAATACCAGAAAAAATTGCTCTTTTACTACCATATTTGACAGTAAGACACCATATACTGTGAGCATCAATAAAAACTCTACTGCAGACCCCAATACATACCGCTGGCTAAGTAAGATTTGGCACAAAAATTTGTCAATCAAAACCTTACTTTGCAAGAGATGAACGTTGTTTCTTCAGAAGAAACTTTCTTGTACATTTTTGCGGCCAATGAAAACCTGATTTTAACATACATGGGTATCAAAGGAAGCAATAGGAGCCCCGAAGTGTCTTTAAGTTAATCGGACCATGGGAATTAGTCCTCACATTCTGTTTAAATTCAGGAAAGATAAAAAGAGATGGGATGAGGAAGGCAATCACGCTCCCCTTATTAATTCCTTATTAACAGAGAATATTCACGTAAAAACAGTGACAACAATAGTAAGTTTTAACGGGTTTATTTAAAAGTGATTCAACTAGCCTTGTGTGCAAGCATAACATAATTAATGCAGAAGCCTAACCAAACAAGGCTAGGCAAAGAAACATTAATAATTCAGAGCACAGACACTGTTCAGAACGGTGGGCGCAGTAACTTCTCCTTCCTGTTGCTCAAACGGGCCCAGGACGGGGGGCTCGGAGAAAGAGGCGCCCTCCAGGCACCACTCCTCTCTAGCAGGACGGAGAGGGCAGCGCTGCAGCGGGGCTCCCCGCGGCTCCGGGAGAGCTGGGTCCCGTCCGGACCCCTGGGAACGCACCGGGAGCGGAGCGGGAGCGGCACCGCCACCACCGGGGCCACGCCGCCACGGGACAGCCCGCACCTCTCGCGAGACTTCGCTCGCCTGTCGTCAGGGCAACGGCGGCGGCGCCCGGAGCTGCTGCCCTCCCGCGGTAAGGACGGGGCTCCTGCCTGCCTGCCTGCCTCCCTGCCTCCCTTCATCCCTCCCTGCTTTCCTGCCTCCCTGCCTGCTTTCCAGCCTCCCTGCTTTCCAGCCTCCCTGCTTTCCAGCCTCCCTGCTTTCCTGCCTCCCTGCCTGC
>VZRF01004283.1:60586-122239 GCA_013396875.1 Vireo altiloquus
TGCTTTCCTGCCTGCCTGCTTTCCTGCCTCCCTGCTTTCCTCCCTGCTTTCCTCCCTTTCTTGTCTCCCTGCGTACTTTCCTCCTTGCTTTCTTCCCTGCCTGCCTGCTTGCTTTCCTGCCTGCTTTCCTCCCTCCTGCCTAGCTACTTTCCTCCCTTCCTCTCTCCCTTCCCGCTTGCCTTCCTCCCTTCCTGCCTGCTTTCCTCCTTACCTTCCTCCCTACTTTTCTCCCTTCCTGCCTCCCTCCTTTTCTCCGTCTGACTCCCTGCCTCCCTGCCTTGTACTGAAGTAAAGACTTGTATTCACTTGAGCCTTCTGAGAATTGCCAGCACGTGTCATGCACTGAGATGTCTAATTCCTGGGAATTTACACAGTTTTTGCAGAGAAACATGCATTTCTGGGGATTAAAAATTGAACTGAGATTGGGAATGTGATCGCTGAGATTTAGGAACTTCCCATTTGAACATAAGTAGCATTTGGCTGTTTTATTTGTGTTCAAGATGTGTCTAAAATGACCTCATTCTTTTGCTGGTGCTAACTTTGTCAGTCCAATGATTAAAAAAAAACAGAAAGAGAAAAGCCATGGTAATTCCACTGTTGTGAGATTATGTGTGAGGTGTATGTCATTCAAAGTGCCTTTGACAGTAAACACAGTTGAATACTTTGATTGGCTCGATGTTATAAATGTATATTTGTACATATATTAAAAGGCACATACTTGCGTGGCAAGCTGGTCTAAACTGGAAAAACCTCTCAACATGGAGTTGCTAGAAAGCATTTGAAACTTACATGATCTATATCTGAAATATTGCAGGACTTCTAGCGCTTTATTATGAAACTGTTAATTTGGAATGTTGTTTTTGGTTTTTTCCCAATTTTAGGTAACTGTGGGTATTAAAAGTGGGAGCTTGGATGAAATTTCAAGGCCTACATCTAGCTCAAGATGTAACTGTAGATCTTTAAATACATCTATGGAGTCATTAACACCAGAAGCGTGTTTGCAAAAGGTAATTTTTCTTGCCTTCAACAGGTTAAAACCTCTATGCCTAATTCTTCATTGAAGAATGCTAAAGAAGTAATATTCTGCCTTTTAGTTTCATATATAGTTTTGGGCTCTGCAGGTGTGCTGAGCACTTGTGTGAAAGTTCATGAATGTGATCTGCTCCTTATGCAGGGATGGAATGATTTTTAGTTTAGTTTTTTTGAATCTGTTTTGCTTTTATATTTGCCACAAAAAGGACGATTCAGCACTGCAGCTTGGAAAACTTGGTTTTCTTCCTCTTTATATTTAATTGTATTATTATATAAATTCTATTTTAAGGAAAGACATTTGAATTCTCTCACTAATATGTAAATACACAACTGTAGTTGGTTGATGGGTGAGCGATGTATGAATAATTTCACTTTCATCCCATTTGTGATTTTAAATTTTAACTGGAAAAAAAATTTGCTTATTAAAAGAAAGCATTTGAGCAATTGTTAAATTTTTGACTACAAGGCTCTTCTGGGATATGTTTGAATCAGTTTTAAAAACCAATTTGGAGTACTCTAAGAATGTCAGTTTCAGGGATTCAACAAAACCTATTGGAAGTAGGTGTTCATTCATCCTCTGAGAAAATTAGTATTGGGGATTAACTTAATTTTGAGGACCAGGTATGTAATAAATTTGTTGGGATGTAGGAACTAGGGCTTGGGAATTAGACATTTAGATTGATTTACTTAGATTGGTCCAGTTGTGTTGTACCTCTGCTCACTTGTCTGTACAATGGGGTCATACCTGGATGCTTCACAGAAGTATTAAATTACTTTTTATAGGTTCACAGTTGGATATTGAGGTTTACACCTGCTAACTCTGAACCCAAGTTCTGACCTAAACTTTATGAGCTATTGAATGAAAATGGAAATCTCTTGAGACTGATGAATTAATCATAAGCTTTTCAGCCCTTCAAAGACTATAAAAAACTCTGTAGTATGAGCAAGAGATTGAGATGCCATGTGTTGCAGAGTTCTCACAGTGTCAGGAAAAGGATGAGGTTGTTGTACACACAGGCTCTTAAGGGGTAATGTTTACTCTCTGCTGCAGCAGAAATGGCATAAGCCTTTGGAATAATTTCCTAGCCTGGCAATCCCAGATCTTCATCATGTGGAATGATGAGCTTGAGAATCAGTGTGAAATCTAAGAAAGAGAGCTGTGTATCAGAGCTGAAAACGGTTCTTCTATTTAAGTACACTGCAGTATTGTACAGAATTGTTGTTGTCCATTGTGATAGCATGCAAATATTGTGGTTATCTTTTTCTTCACGCAAAACATCCCTGTTTTCATGGTGGTAATAATTTTCATTTCATAGGTTGATTCACCTGTCGGTTTGGCTGATGGTTGTGAGAGAGGCAGTCTAGAAGATTGCAGTCCAGCAGAAAACAAAGATGATGACAGAGATAAATCTGATGTCCAGGAAGTAAGAACAGATCAGCAAACCACAGTGGAGAGTATGAAAGTCTTTCTTCAGAAATGCCTATGGAATCCCAACGAATTGTCAGGTGTGGGAATGAGTAATACTTTCTTGTGTTGTGACTAGACCAAATATCATGCTTTTATAGTTCAGGTGAAATTCTATTGATGGAGGGAAAACAGGTTGCAAATATGTAGAAGTCTAGAAAAGAAGATGTCAAAATCCATACCTTCACTTTTCTTCACTATTTGGAAGCCACTTTTGAAAGAAACATGTTATTACTGTCAGTAAGTAATGTCATGTTCCATCATAAACTGTGATCTGGCTTAAAAGATCAGGAAAACCAAACTGTGTGTGTTCCATGTTTGAAAATGTGAATCACGTTTGTGACACACATTAGAAAATGTTTTCATTAAGATGTTTTTATTAAACTTTTCAGAGGAATCATGGTAATTTGTTAGAAATATTGTATCCTAATAATGGTCCACCTGTTCAAAAGATTGTATTTATGGTTATAAATTACAATATTTAACAACTGAAAAATGTTAATACTAATAAAATACATTAAATAAAAGTATGCAGTGTATAACTTTAATTGAAGCGCTTACAGAAGTGTTTCATGGCATTCATATTACTATAAATGGTAATGGATTAATGTTCTGGGGTGTCTGACTGTTTACAAATAGAGATGCAAAGGCCAAGAAATGAAGCAGATATCTGAATACCGTCTTGAAATTTAGTTAAGATTTCATTATAGAACTATAATGAAATGGGTCAAAAAAAATCCCTTTTACCCTGCTCCTGTTTTTAACATGAGTCCTGGTGTACTAGTACCTACTGTTTTTTAAACTAATCCACTGCAAGGGCTCTGTGGTGATCCCTAATTGACAAAAATTTATCTGGTTTATTGTGAAAGGCTTTTCCCTGTGTTTTTCAGGATGTAGCTCTAATTCAGATTCTGGAGATGAAAGCACTGAAATACAGATGTCGAAATTGTGTGAGCCTTCCCTAGGGAAACCAGGTAATGCCAAATCAGATAGTACCTTTCAGGTGTATAAAGTGAGCAGTGCGACGAAACCTTTTCTTATTAGTGCTTCTAAGAGACTTTGTAACACTAATGTACTTGTGTGTATATTATATCGTTATAAAAGAATACTACAGATTGAACATGTGTATGAATTATGCTATTCAAGAGGTATTGGATGAATTCTTTATTTAGAGATTGTTTTATTAATGGGTATTCATTTTCTTTAATATTATAGTAGAATTTGAGTTTTCATAGATTCAGTCAGTTTAATAAGGCAGAAATCAATGATGATCCTATCCAGTGCAGTAATGCTGGTCACCAAACATGATATTGATATCTACAGAAGAGAAATTGTATAGAACTCAACCTAAAGCTTCACTCAGTAGTTTTAGGTTTAAATCAATCTGCTGAGTTCAGGCCAGTTGAAATAAGTGTGGTTTGTTTTTTTTTTTTTTACCATCTGTCCTTGGGTTCATCTGTCCTCTGTAGCTCACTTAGATTTTTATAGCTCTCTCCTTGTTGTCTCACTCATTTTTCTATGGCATAATGTAGACCAATGCATCACAGTAAATGCGTGGATCAATGACTATGTAAAGCATTTGACCTCAAAAGATTAGAAAATGAAAGAGAGTGTTGCAGGACTCCAAAACTTGGAAGTCTGTGGGATAGGGACAGTGCTACTGTTTCCTCTACTCTTGATACGGAAGCCATAAAAGAGAACAGAGCATGGGGATGCTATAGGAAGGGGGAAAGGTAAAAGTTATAATTGTAATCTGCATATTTAGGCAAAAAAAGGAGACTATATAGAAATCTACTTTAATTAAGTAATGGTAGTTTCCATCATGTTTCACGTTTTTTTTATTTTTTCTAGCAACACTTTTCTAGAACCATTTTCAGAATCTGTTTTGGCTAAGACATAAGACTGAAACTTCTCTAATGTTTAAAGGCAGAGATATTACAGAGTCTCTCTTAACCCCAGAATTATTTGTTTCAACATGTATTCTATTAGTCAGGCTGAAGAAATAATTTTTTATTTTTAAACTTAATGATATTTGCTGATGTTGTGGAGATCTTGTCACTCTTCCATTATAGATTTGAATCAAATCGCTTTCCCTAATTAGGTGACTCTTCCTCTCCCACACCTTCATGTCCAACTGCTACAGCTCAGAGCTTGATTCAGCACTCTGTTGCAAAGACTTCTGTATTTTTTCCTGCGACGAACAGGTTTAGAAATTAATATGCTTGAGAATGTTGTACTCTTGTCTATGGTTTTTGCCAATTAATTGAGCTGCTTTTTAGTGTGGTTTTTTTTTTTTTTTAAAGTTGACATGCTTCAAGCTAACATTAGTTTTAAATATATTCTACAGCAGACTCTTCTGACTTGAAATGTTCTGAAGACACAGATATAAATGGTCAGATTCAAGCAGCTATAAAGAAAATGAATAAACTTGACACAATACTTGAAAAACAGCGTATTAAGGAAAAAGTAATTAAGAAGCAAGGCAAAGAAATGAGGGCAATGCTCTGGGAAGAACTTCAGGTTAGAAGTGTTCTGCTTGTTTTGTGGCTGATGCATCTTAGAGTACTGTCTTACATAATTATGATATTTCTCAGAAGCCTTATTATTAAATAACTCACAGTTGGCTAACTAAAATTAAGACATGGATCTCAAAAAGTAATATTGGATAGTTTTTAAGGCTAGGCAGGCTTTGAAAGAAAGACATGGCCCTTAAAAATTGATAAGACCAATTGCCAAATATACAGCTGTCTGGGTTGGTTTAGTAGCATAGTATTATGCTTGAGTTCACCACCTGCAGGGAGGGTAAGGTGTGTCAAGAGGTAACATCTGTGATGCCAGCCGAAAAGCCTTTATTCTGCTCAAGTGTGATCTGTCTTAGGCCCAGCTATTTCAGTACTGTTTGTTGTTGCAGAAATTAGAGATGGCCCCTGAAGAACGTGTAAGAATGCTACAACACAAATTCCTTTATCCTATCCCTATCCTGGCCTCTAGCAGTTAAATGCCTTGAAACAAGTTAGTATTTCCTCTGTTTTACATGAATAGAAATAGAAATGTGAGTTGCTAAAAAACCATGATTGGTTTGACTGCATTTCATAATTTCTTTGGATTTGGAGTCACAACCACATTACAGAACTTGTGAAGTGGGTCTCCAAGTAAGAGACAGTATGTAACAGAGGCTTTAAAGTTTCACCATGCTTTTATCATAACTTTGGGACATATTCAGATAGCCTCAAGAAGAAAATAAAGTGGGAAGAGTAATTTTTTGTAGGGTCTGAATTTCATTAGATCTGATAAGCAGACATATTTCATTTTAGAGACTTTACTTTAAACGCACTCATGTATCTATATGTACACAATTTATTTATTTTAAATAGTCTGTCAGAACCACAGGAAGCCACGAGGAGGTGGAAAACACAAACCAGTTTTTGGCTTTCTTCTCATTGTGGCATGATACAGTTGGTAAGTAAAGAGAAACAGAATCGTGGTACATCCTGTCTTTTTTCTTTTTTGGGGAGATTATAAGGATTTGAGGTCTGAATGGTTATTGCTGAGTAAAAATCTCAGCTTGAGTATTGGAAGTACATGCATAATAATGGTAGCCATGTGTATTTAAAATATTTCAACAAAACTTACTATTACAATGTAACCTGCTTTTATTTCTATGCTAAAGTTTGGGTTACTAAGGGAAGAAAATAGAATTTGATATGGGTGATATTTAGACAGTCTCCAGTAGATGTCAGGATATATTAAAATAACAGTAGACAAGCAAGACTATAGGACTTCTAACTCCTTTATTTCACATATATGACTGCTCCTTTATTTCAAAAGTGACTCCTGTAGAGACCATGTGCATCATGTGGTTTCTAGTGTACTGCACTGACAAAACTGTATAGTTTAGATTTATAGTTTTTCTCCAGCTTGATCTTTATCTTTTCTGTAATGTGCTAGTGCCTTACTTTTCAGGTCTTACTTATTTACTTAGGTATTTTTTTAATTAAATGAGTGTCTTGATGGCTGCCCTGGTTGATATTTAAACAGAATACATTTCATATATTTTGCTTTTCAGAACTTGGATTTGAAAGAGCTTTATCACATAAATTATATATGAGAGCTATTATAGCTACTAATGTAGCTGTGAAATCAAGCACAAGTTTGAGTACAAAATCATTAGTAACTTAAGTGTTCCAGGCGCAACAAAACCTTCTGACACACTCACAGAAGAAATGTAAATCAGGAAATAAACAGCCTTAAATTCCTTACCCTGTGCTCTGTTTAACAAAATCATTTGTTCAGTTAAGTCCATTACACTTCATGATTACTGTTTATTGTGTGTTTTTTCATTGTGGAAACCACATGTCACTCATATGTTTCTTTGCAATACAATTCCTTTTCTGTAAGTGCTCAGTGTATAGACTGAAACTTACTACTTTAACTTATATTTCCAGTTGACACATATGAATACTTCAATTGATTTATTTTTTTCTTTGAGTAACTGAAACAACTAGGATGCTTGAACACTGTTTTTCTAGACTCTGCCCTTGACCTAAGCTGCTTGCAAGTCTAGTAATTCATGCACAGGCAGACACCAGCTGTGAAAACCTGGATGCTTTATTCTCATTCAGAGAATAAAGATGACTTGCCACATGGTGTCTGCAGAGGCATTTGAACTTTAGGGCCTTGGACTATATCTTTGAGAGTGTGATGAATTGTCCTCTCTGGGCAGTAGTTGTTAAAACAAGAACACAGCCATAAGAAGCAGCATACTTATGACTCGTACTTTACGCTTTCCCCCTTCTTTTTTTCTTGAGAAATAGGGTGCTTACATAATTTGCATAATCTTTGCTTTCCAAGTGTGAGGTCCTATAGTATGATACACATGGTGCTAGATCTTCTTTAAATACCTTTCAATTAAATTTTACTGGAAAAAATACCTTGCAGATCCTTCCCATGCTAAAGAAGATGAAATATGTGCTTCAGTGTTTCACACACACATGAATCCTGAAGATTATGATTTCCATAAAGCCCAAGAAAACCAGGGTAAGCTTTATTAATGGTATAGTTTGTATTTTTAGAAATGGCAAAACAACTTGGGTACAATGGGTGGGTAATGAAGACTCAGCCTTTGTGGCAAGGCCAGTGAAATGGGAAAAAGCAAGGTTACTGAACAGTGACAGTTCTTACCTTTTGTTGCAAATGAAAGAAGAGAATAGATTTGTGACTTATCTAAAACATTTTACTTAACATGCTAAGAAAATTTTTACTTTAAGGTTTATAAAACCATTTTTCTTTCATTTCAAAAGGAAGAGATATGTAACAGATACATTGTAAAATGTATCATTGATTCTTCATGGAAATTCTTTAAAAACTTGTCTTTGCTATTACGCTGAGGTATCTTAGCTTTTATTGATAGGCTTATATTCAAGTCACCATTTAGAAATGACAAGTGGTGTTGAATCTAACTGCAGCTATTCTGTAATTTTTTTTTGTTTTCAGCAGAAATTGTATGGATTTGTGTCAAACAAATCTTCAGACAACTTGTATTTTATATGTTGCTATGCTGATTATTGTAAAGTCTGCACTGCTTTAATGAAATGAGTACTTTCTGGCAAAACTCAAACACCTGCTGATTATTTTAGAGACCGTGTGTTATCATGCACTGTATAGACATTTCAAATGCTGTTAGTGGTGTAGTGTGTCCAACATATCAAAATAAATGGAATTGTTCTTTCCCTATTTGAAATTCAAATCTGTGTGGTTGAGTAACTTTTCACATGTGTTGTGATACAAGAATAATAGCTTCACATGACATTGCTATCTGCCACAATTATTTCTTTGTCAACTACCATTCTATGTAAACAGAAGGAATCTATCTTCCTGATGATGGGCTAAGATGACAAAGACAAAATAAACGTGCGTTCTGCAAGGCTGAAGCATCAATGACAGCAATATCTCTGCAGTTTGTAAAATGTGACTGCATGTTTTAATTTTTAAACATGGAGCTCAGCTCCTTTATCATCTTACCACTTGTCTTTGTTCACCAATATGTGACCTTAACTTTGTGGGCTGGAGCTTTTCATTTCTCTGTCTTTCTACCATGTGTTTTCATTCCTCCCTTAAAATGAAGCTTGACCCTCAGCTTCCGTGTTCAAAATTTCTGAGTTGTGCTGGAGTGCCCTTGAGTAGCAGTGGCAGGTTTCACTACCAGTATTCAGTACAGCACTGACTTTTGGAGCTTCCAGTACAGGCATGGTTGGGTGTTGCTAGCTCTTGCACTGTTTTGAGATGTTCTGCACATTCCTACTTTGGGAATGCGTGAATAGAGATTGCTTACAGCTTGTGAGCAATATATTGCTTTAAATGACTTTTGCTGTTTCTGCTGGAGGCTTTTGATGTGGTGTCTGAATAGCTAAGACTTAGTGTTTTGGATGCTTTTGGATTTCTGTGTCACAGCTGTCATAAAGGCAGACCCAGAACAAGAGGAGCTTGTGAAGAAGAATGTATGCACTGGTTTTATACTGTTACTTCATCAGTCTCATCAAGATTTGTACCAAATCTTTGAAATATGTGCCAAATCTACCAAAACACGTATGCAAAACTTGTTGAAGTGGAATCTCTTTTTTAATTACCCATGGCAATCTTCAGAGTGTTCTTTGTCTCAGTGATCCGTGTCTGTCCCTTCTTTACTTGAATGTTCTGAGATGTTCTGTGTGATGGCTCCCTCTCAAAAACGCTATTCTACAGCCAAGTGAAAGATTTAGCTTAAAAGTAATGTATACCCTGTGTGTTATGTTGGTGTTTGGTGAGTTCTGCTCATTTCAGGATGCAGTTTGCCATATTTATATTGATTTTTAAATTCCTATATGATCCAGTTCCTTGACATATTCATGATGTTGCCTGGCAATGGTAAAGAAAGCTTAGGATGCTTTCAGTAAATGGTTGTGCATTTGAACTGTGAGGGGGTTTCTTGGTGAGATCTAAAACCTCAGTCCTTTAAGGTTTGTGTGTGCATGGAATTTATATTATATCTTTGGGAGTTTGCTACCATTCTATTCACTCTGGAAAAGAGTTATTTCCATATAAACTTTCATAGCCTGTCTCTATTACCTAACATGTCAAACTCATTTTTTTTTAGTAGGGAAATAGCCACCCCTTTTGCACATTTCTGCTTTCCAGAAAAGCAAAAAGTACCATGCCTGCTTTTGAAGTAGTTCTTGAGATTTAGAAGTTGATTGTATTTACTTAGACTGGTTATTTAACGTGACAAATACTTGCTGTTTGTAAAGGAATTGTTATTTTAAGCATGGCAAAAATGTCTGGAAAACAGAATGCATGCCCTTTTTTCTGTCATGGATAGAAACCCATTGTTATTAGAATATCATGTGTCTGTTTAATAGATTTACAGCTCTGTGATATATTTTATTTTTTAAGAAAATTTGTTTTATAAGCTGTGTTATAATAATATCAACTATATCATCTGTTTTTCAGCTGTTTTATTTAGAAAAATGTACTTGATATGTCTCCAGATAGTTCTGTGGTTTTCAAAAAAATTATTGTCTGGTTTTGTAATGATGAGAAAACTGCAATGATGATAGGGTTTGAAGGAATGCCGTGGCTTTTAAGGCCACCATGTTTAACATTTTTGAGGTCAGAAATCCAAAAGTATTTTAACCTTTGTAACATTGAGTGATCTCATATAATAGAAAGTTGAAAATGCAGTTAGATTTTGACAGTAGTATGTTTTAAATATAAAAAATATTATTTACATAAATCATGAAAACACCATACAAGTAGTTTTTCTATTGACTTTATATGTTTACTAGATTTGAATGGGATTGATGTTATTACAGCTCTTGTTGAATCAGAATAGGAATGGTTATAATGTAGCAACTTTTTTCCTCAAACATCAGATTGTCCAAGTGAATTAGAAACAGAAAAAACAGCAGAAAAAATGCATAGCAAAACCAAACTCAGCCAGCATTTCATCAAAAAGAACATTGAGGTAAGCATTAAAGCATAAAACCAATAACAATCTTTAAAAGCTAATTAGGAATAAATTAAAAAGTTATCTTTCTCTTAAAACTGTTATTTATGGTAGTTCTCGGCTTGGATGCTCATATTGGTTGGGATAATACTGTTTCTACGTACTTGCTAAAGAGCACTGGAAACTCAATTGTTCTATTTGTGCCTGGACGTAGCTATTTTAAGGGAAATATCCTAAGACTTTTTACAAATGTATTTATTATTAAGTTAAAGGATGATGTCATTTTGCATAAATAAAGGGTAGATATACAGGTTGTTCATATGTAGCCTGCATGAGAGCTCTCTTTGTCAGAAAATACATCCCTTGATTTTCCTCCTTTCTTTTTCCTGTGAGGACATAATAGCTATCATGATTTTTCATCCAATGAAAAATATTTGCCTCACCGCTATATTAAAGACTAATTTAAGATTATAAATTTCTTCTATGTAGGCTGCTATATTTTTCTGTCGGAGTGATAATTTATATCATGGAAATAAACAAGATTTGGATGTTAATTTCATGGAGTTTAAAAACTTTGTTTGGGCGCCGTTTGAACTAGTGAAGTTCTAAAGTATGATTTTTTTCTTTTTGTAAATATTTCAGCTAGTCAAAGATTCAGGAAACCAGTTTGTTATGCATGAGGGAGAAAGGAGAAGGCTGATTGAACTGTTGAAAGATACAGAAGATGAAACGGTATTACAAGATTCTGAGGTATGACAAATGCAATCTGTACTGTCCTGTTGTATTTGGCTCATTTTTACATTAAATCTATATTTCATCTTAGTCCCACCATGAAGTACCCTAATGAGATATGAGAGAAAATATGGGCAAATCTTGTTGGATTTGTCTCCAAAAATGAATTCTCGTTGGTTTCTTTGTTAATTTTTTCTAGCATCAGAACCTAAAAGAAAAGGAAGGAAACTTAGAACTGCACTTGGAGAAAATTACGTATTTTCTTTGCATAAAATGTGCAATTGTGGAGTATCATCTGAGTGGTTAGTGCTGTAGTCTCAGGGAATAAGGCCAGCAAATACTTGCAAAAAACTCCTAACAGCAGTTTTTTGATGAATGATAAATGGACTTCAAAATGCAGCAATTGGGGAATACACATTTATGAAGCTTACGTGTCCGTTTAGAAAGATAACGTGACATCTTTCTGTGGCTTCCAAATCACTCTGTCTTAAAAGTATATAAAGTCTGCTTAAGCATCAGACATCTATGCTTTAACATAATATTGTTCAACAGTGTACAGACTGCATACTTCAGTGAATAGAAGGAGCTGAAGTGGATAAAAATAATCCTCATGGAGAGTAACAAAGAGTATTTGAGTGTCCCACCAATCATTGTTTCTAGGAGATGGTCTTCGATAAATGTCATCATTTAATGATCTGAAGAAGTTTTAAACAACCTTCTGTTAGTAAACATAGCTTTCTGACCTAGGGAATAGTGGCTTTAAAAAAAAAAATATTTTACTGATTGCAAAAGTATTCTCTCAAAATGTGTAGTTACTAGGTTTTCTTTCTCTTTAAGCTAGTGTCTATCACAAAATTGAGAGGCATTTATGCAGAATAACTAATGCAAATTCCAGCTAACTACATGTACCTTTTTTTGCACCGATTCTCAAGGCATAAAGGCCATGGAAAAGTGTAACATTTGTCCACATTTTGTATTTGGCACATGTCAGTATCATGTTGTCATGTATCTATAGAGATTTTACTGTTAATATTCGATATGAAGTAGATAATCTCACAGGCCATGTGTGTTGCTGTATGTTCTTGATAACACGGACAAAAAGGGTAGTTTATGGGTTACTTTAGTCTGTACTAGATCATTTCTTTAAAGAAAAAACGCTCCTAACTCTGCTATCAAAGCAGAGTAAAAGAAGGGATAATCGTTACTTAGACCTGTCTAGTCTGGTGATGGATTCTTCCTCTCCCACATTTGAATTTTATTATGGGTAAGGCATTTCCTGTGGCTGCTTCATAACAAAGATCATGAGGAAATTATCAGCTAATGAGTAATCTAGACAGCTTCAAGCTGGCCCAGGTAAGTATCCAGCTGATGGCCTCTTTCATCTTATTTTATTCTGATTTTTAAAAAGCTGGTGCACTCACATTGGCTGAAGTAATTTTTTGGAGGCTATCAATCAAGGCAGATCTCGTTATGCTGTATGAATTCCTGTATGTAATGTGGATTAGATGACTTCATTTGACTTGTACTACTATATCTAAACAGCACTTCACACTTTTTGAAGGAATGTTTTATGAGTGTTTAAAATATTTTAGAAGTACTCATATTCATGCTAATCTAATTGTCAAAGCTGAAGCTGCAGGGGTATGATTTGTTTCAGATGTTCCACAGAAAGTACTGACTGTGCTGTTATAAAAGTATTGTTCTGAGTTAACACACAGGAAACATTGACAGGATAGAAGCTTATTTTCCAAGCAAAGCCATCTTGAAAATACAAAAGAGAATGTGTGAGTCCATTTTACCCTGGAGTAAATGACTACTGGGGTAATTTGGGTATTTGGAGTATGGGGTATTGATGCTGAGCTGTAGCTAATCAGCCCAGTTACATCTTACTGGCCTCCTATAGAGTAATTTCTGTGTTTTTGCACTGTGATTAGATAATAATTCTCTGATTAGGGGGTGGTTAATCTGACACAAATGTAGTACCATGCTGAATACTTAGGTTTTGGTGGTCACTGTCTCACCTGAATAGATGTTTCCACAAAGCTGGCAAGCATCTAAGACATTAGTGAGTGGCTCTTTTGGAGTCAGCTCTAGGTCTGATCAGGCTCATTAGTTGTTTCTCATCATACTTGCATGAGAAAACAGTAGAATGGATTTTGCTTTACAGAAAGGTTGACTCTCTCTGGATTCTTTTTTTTCCTTTCTCTTTTCTTTATTTTTTTTTCATTTATTATGAAGATAATTTATGGCAGGTGTTTGGGGTATGCTTTTTTAATATTTTTGCATCTAGTGTGCTTTAGGGTAATGGGGATGAACCACAAATGACGTCATAGCAGTGGTATTGTAACTGGAAGCTGGTATTTCCTCCTCTTGTATGAATGCAACTGTTTGAATGGCCAGAGGACTAATCTGGAAGCTGGAAACAAACAATGGACATGAATTTCTTTTAAGACAGATGTTAGAGTCTTTGGGCAAGGTGCTGGTCCTATTCTGGTAGGAAAAATAAAGGGAACCAGCTATACACTCATGTCCTTCCACACATCTTTGCTCTTCTAAGCTCCTATCTGGTATTTCATTGTGGTCAGGACAGAGATGTAATCTGCCGCTCTCATACCCAGTGAATGGGGGTTGTGCGGACTTGCTTCCCTGAGTGTGAGGCTGGAGTACCAAGTTGCTGTGGAGAACCTGCATCTGTCTGTGGGTATGAGCTCATTTGCTTGGGTTAAGTGTCCTGGCTCACTCGTAATATGCAACTGTATGTAGTAGGAATCTATATTTGTATGTGTTATTCAGGTGTTAACTGCTGTCAAGGGGAAAAAGTCATGTAAATCATGATCAGGAAAAGAACTCTGCTTTCTGTCTCTCTCAGAGTTTCTGTGATAACATATGGGGGCTCTAGAAGGATGACAGCTACTGACCTCAGCAGTTCCTTTGATTTCCTGTGAATGCCTTGTTTTCTTCTTTGGTGGTACCTTGCAAGTGTCACATTACATCTCATACCTTCCATTTGAAATTTGGCTCCAGGTGATTGCTGCTGTAGCATAAACCTCTGCAGTTTCATTCCAAGCCTAGTTTTGGTAAGGTTTTCTCACTTTTTGACTCCTTTATTAGATGGAAAGTGGCTGTCCATTTAAGTTGCTCCTTGGTTATATTTAAAAATGATGAAGGTATGAATGTCTCTGTTTGTTTTGTCCATAGCTGCTCTCAAGCGTGCTAGATACATGAATATTTGGGAGATTTTAGCTATATACTGAGATGGATGAAAAAGTACATTTGATTATTTTATATGGTTTATCTGAAAAATAAATACACTTGATATGTAGCTACCCTTAAAGTCTGTTTCCTTTGCCAATGAGGCTTAAGTATTTTCTCTATCTTTCAACAGGAGCGTGTGTCTGGCTGGCTGGCACCAGGAGAAGGGTACACACCCGAAACAATGGAATTTCATCTCCTGAATGAGATAGACAGTAAGCTTCAGGTACTACTATCTGATGGGGAGTTTTCTGCGCTTTCCAGCTCTAGCTCAAAATCACCAAGCCAGACATATCAGGTAGGTTACAGAACAGAACTCATCTGCAGATGTTTTGTTTGAAGTGTGTGTTGAGATCAATATAGCATGTCTGTATTTGTATCTTGCATGTTTCTTTAGGATCTTCTATTTTTTCATAAAATATATATGTTAAGGAAAGAAGTGAGAAATTATAGCTATAGAAAACAATGGAAAAACAATGTGTTGCTATTTTGACTGGTATTTAATTCAAGAACTGTCTTGTTTTTAGCAGTTGTTGATTCCACGCTTCCAAGATACTTCATGTTTAGAAACTGGTAACTCACACATTTTTAACTGCATGAGGGTGTTTTTCTCAGCATAGAAACAAATTATCTCAGATAGTTTACCTTTGGGAATTAGAATTAGGTTTCTTCTTATCTCAAGATTCCAAAAGTGCTTGTTCACTTATGATCTGATGGATAAGGCAATGACTGATAAGCAGTGTTAAAGACTGTAGAAGATATATTGAAATTGTATATCCCTTGTTGTTAATGGCCTTTGTCTTTTTCCCTTGCCAGCAATGTTGAGACTTGAAGGTTAAGAATCAAGGTCTCAGCCTTGAGAAATGATTGTTTGAATTTTGCACTTAGAAGACTTCAATTTATCCTATGCCCTGGTACTGTTGCCTCTACTATAATGGGGTTTAAATTAAAAAAGCCCTAATTCTTATTTTGCGCTTATTTACTTCTGTAATATTTTGATTTTATGGCCAGAATTGGTATATCAGAGAATATATGTAAAAATGTTCATTGGCAAAACTGTTTTCAGTTACCAGTGTATGAGAAGCATTTCTTTGAAAGGCTAAAATACCTGTGGGTTTGGTTTTTTTTTCTCTTTTTATAAAGGCATTTCAATGTCATTTTTTTGCTGGCTTCTTTCTGAATGTGAGGTTCTATTTTACCCCTAGAAATATTTTCTTTAGCTCAGTTCCAGAGGAGTCACATTTTGATGTTGAACGTTTACCAGCTGGGATCTGATGTGTGAAAAAGCACCTCCCCCTCGCTGGTAGTCACTTAACAAATGCAGTTGTTACCCTGATCTTGCCACTGATTGCCTGATGTTGTGTTCAATGTTACAAGACGTCAGCTTGAAGTTAATGTGACTTCACTGTGATAATGAACGCTCTGTTTGGAAGTGTTTGCCCAAATTACCTTTGTTGCTTCCTTTCAGGTAATAGCCTAGAAGTATTAGAATAGAAACTTGCATTTAGGTGTGTGCTAATTGAAGGGTAACTTATTATCTTTTTTGAGTAATATTAGAACTAACATCCAAAAAGAGGTAGTTAATTCCTTGTTACCTTTCATTAGTGAAAAGCAGTTACCATTCAATTTCATTTTGCAGCATATAAAAGGCTTTCAGACATTGTAGTTCTGTGATTTTAATTTAGAATTATCTTAGAGTTGCCAATTATGAAGCTGCACATTCTTTTTCTTCCAAGAATTGCGTTAGATATAACTTTCAAAATGCAGACACCTAATCACTGTTGTCTCAGTGGGAGATGTACTTTTTGTCACTGATGGATACTTTGACAGGATATAGGAACTATTCTCTCACTCTGAAATGTTTAATAATGGGCTTTAATTGTCCTGCAGTACTGTAGCTGAGCTGTAACGGGGGAGCAGATATGTTCATCTTTTTGTACAAGGAGTCCAGCTGGATTAAGAATGCTTTTCCATGATTAATGTTCTCTTTTACATGGAAATGTCTCTCGTCAGAACTGTGTTTCTCTCTGAAACATTTCTTTGCTCTGGTGCCAAATAAATGAAATATTTAAAAATGCTTCTGTCTTACTTAATATATTTGGGGAAGAATAAATTAAGTTGAATGTAATCCTGAAAGAAACAGGAAAATGATAGACTGAAGAATATGAAGTGTGAGACTGTGTGTGATGAGTGCAATTACCAGCTTGAAAACCTGGGAAGCTACCTGAAAACTAAAGCAAATGAAAATGGCATTTAAAGAAACAATAATATTTGAAGGGTTGGTTGTTTCAAAAGATAATTAATGTTGTGTATTACCGTAAGAAGTTGTTTTGTAACTGATTGGGGTTTTTAATCAGGAAAATTTTTCCTTTTTCTATTATAGAAGTTGACTATATTTAGCAGTTTAAGACTAAATAAATGCTCAAAATTCAGAAGATACACTAATTTTTCAATTAATGAACCCCTTGATAGCCTATGCTCTATGTCTGCACTTTACCAAAACAGATGAATTTCACAGATATCTCTGTTTCAGAGCATAGTTAGAAGCAGGTTAATGAACTGATCAGCCAGTTTTATGCCTCAAGAAGATTGTATGACACTAATATACTTCATTTGGTGGAATTTTGTTATTATTTTTTTGTAAAATTTGGAGAAAAGGGAGCTCAACAAATAATTATAGATATTTCAAATACTGCATTTTTCTGTTTGGCATTGTGTTTGTTACAGCTTTGGCTCTTGCTAAGTATTTGTATTTTCCCTTATGTAAAATGTTTAACAGTTTTATTTTCTACAGATCTAAAAATATGAAAGACTGAATAATCTCAAATGGACTTCTACTGTGTACATGTGCTATATAATTGAAACATAACATATTCTGAAGTATGTGAAACACTGAAAATAAAAAGTTTTCCTTGATATTTTATTTTCTACATTTATTTCATGATATCTTGAGAAAAATGTTAAAAAAATATTAAGTGGGGAAAAGTCTTGACTTTACTGATATTATGTGAGTTTCTATCAGTTACCTATCTGGGGATGAGAGAAGTGATGCTGTTAGAATTACTTATGAGAAAGCTGTAGCTTAATACTCCAGAGTGGTCAAATGTCAAATAGATCATTATGAATAATTTTGAAAGTAATACAGAAAGAAGCAGAAAATATGGTTGTCTGTTATAGGAAAATCTACTGTCATGGTGGTACTGCCAACTATTGCTGATTGTAAATAGATATTCAAAAATTTATACTGTATTAAAGTAAGTTTATTTTCAGGCAACTAATAGTTTGATTTAAATGTCAGAACTCTTAGATTTGCTTGGTGTTTAGAACAAGTTGTTTATAGATACGTTTTTTCTATATTGTAGCTGAGAAATTTTCTGTTGAATGTTGAGTTGTGAATGTTGTTTTTCTTTCCAATTAGACATACTACTTGGAATTATTTTCCTTGAATGTCTATTAAAATTTCTTGAGCTGCTTCTGAAAGTAAGAATGAACAGAGTATTTTTTTATCCTATGGCTGCTCATGTCCCTTTGGGTTAAATTGATTATCAAGATGGGAGAAGGTTTTTTGCTTAGTTTTTTTTACCTCTTCCACGATTTGATTTTTCTATAGAATCTTTGGTTTGCAAGAGAGAGCTCTGTGTTTTTCAGATTGCAACATAACTTTACAGTTTTACCAATACCTGAATGTATGTGGGACTGATACAAACTTCAGAATCCAGTCCAAAACTATTGAAGGATGTGAGAATGTGTAACCCAAATCTTTAATAAAGGTGGGCAGCTAACTCCAACTTACAGAGAGAGGGTTATTCCTCATTTACCATGATACTTAGTAAACAAAAGCTATTGTTATTTCAGCTCGGTTCTTGCTTTTCCTTCTGGCTCAATTCTGATCTCAGTATGGTTAATAGGAGCAAGCTTTGAAGCAGTCTTTCAGTCTCCCCTATTCTCAGAGTATTTTTATTGTTGTAGTAGAAATTAAACATCCAAGTGTTAGCTCTGGAGACTAAGAAATTCTTCTTAATATGGAAGGGGTAAGAATTCTTTTACTGAAATATGTCTCGCCTGATATTTAGCTATTGTATTTGAAAACATACATAATGAAAACTGCATTTACAGAATTTCACTATGACATAATATTCTAAGCATTTCAGTGTTTTCTTAATAGAAAACAAAAGAACCCTCATCTGTCTATGAAGCAATATAAAGTAATGTGTTTAATTTCTATATGTTCTTTTTCAGGAGTCTCTGGTTCATGCAAACAGAAGCCTAGAAACAGTTCCAGGTGAAAAGGTTCTGCGAGACAATAAGGAAAAACGTGATCAACAGAATCGTCTGAAAGAAATAGATTATCAGCTGGAATCCCTAGAGAGAAATCTTGTAAGTTTCCTATTTTTGTGGTATTTTTCTTCCCTCGGTTTGGAAACTTTGGCGTTGATCATTCTATGTGATTGAAAATAAAATTAAGTTTTGTAAGCTTATGTAAATTTATGAAGGAATCCTCAGAGAAATGTGCAGGCAAAAGTCTCAAATAATTATTCTTAATCTGGGAAATAGTTTTTTTCAGTTGTAATGCATGCTTACCTTTAATATAGGGTCTTTCAAAGACATAATCCTCCTGTATTCCTCCTCAGAGGGATACAGCATAAACAATAGTATATAAATATATCCTAGAAGGATTTCTTAATGGCTCATATACCTTAGTGTTCTTTGAAGGACCAGGTCTGATGGGAATGTTGTATACACTAAGTTATTGTCATAATCTTTGTTATCTCTATATTGAATAAAAAATAGCATTTTTTATGGCTGTACATTCTACATTTGTGTAGCTGATTTTAGAGTTTTTTATGTAGTAAGAAAAACATAAATATATAAGTTTGTTGTGACAGACCAAAAATCCATGTAGCCTACCTTTTTATCTTGGAGGTCTTTATTCAGCAGTAGGCTTACTCTCCACAGGAATTAGCGTTAGGTAAAATACTGTTCCTGTTATCTTTTATCACCCTCAATAAGGCATCACCAGTGCAGATCAAAAGCTTTGTGATTCAGGTGGCAGCATAACTACAGTGGTATATCTCAATTACTTATACCACCGTTGCTGTAGTTGCAAAAGCTTCAGCCACTCTCTGCATAAACAAGGCTTGTTCTGGAACTGCTGTAGTATATATGGAGTATGGGAACAAAGACTTCAGACAAGGAAACAGTGACTGTTTTAGAGGCTGTTGTTGTGTGTGTGACTACAGTGAGGCAGCATATTTAATTCTTATTTATTCACAGTACCAAAACAATAGTAGAACTTAATTTCAATACACTATTATATTAAACAGTTAAAAGAGAGAGACAAATAAACAGGGGAAATCTGTGAACTTCAGTATATTGAGTAGGTTAATGGGTAATCAGATAAAGTAAGTCTGCATATTGTCATATTTTTCTACTCATTGACCTTTATATCACTTTTTGTCACTATTGACCTTGCTCATGAGGCAAGCACAATCTAAGGAAGTGCGTCTGGGAATTGTCTGATAGTCTGCAGCAGGCCTGGGAAATACAGTGGGCTGCTGACTCATTCAAATATTTTGTGTATAAATGGGTCAGTTCCAAATCTTGGTTGGGTTATAGCAGTGTTGTTTGGTATCACATTACATGCAGACTCTGGCAATATAACACACATTTGTCCTTGACTAGATTGTGTGTATTTAAAACTCTAAATTGATAGACTGTAATGCCAATTTACAGTGTTTATAAATACAGAATGTCACCTGCACCAATGTGTAGCACTGCTGCCTGCTATGCAGTACCTGTTAGGTCTTCTTTAGGGGGACACACTCTCTCTTCTTATCAGTTGCTCTTCTGTAGCATGACTGAGATCATGGCATATGTATGTGAAATATGTGTTAGGTCCTTTGTGGGATACTTCAGTTGTCAGTGAAAGTAAAGAAGCGTTCAGGACTGAATGGAAGTAGTTTTCCTTCTAACAGTACAGTATAATATATGGAAAAGATACACTTTCTTGTGTGAAAAAAGTACAACCTTAAAAAAAGAGTGATTTTTTTTTTCTTTCTAATGCAACATACATAATTGAATAACTTTTTTTCTTACATCAGGTAACTTATATGCGGTTTTGATTTGACCTTGTTTCTATATCAAAGTCGTATTTTGGCAAATCTGGTCTCTGCCAGGACACTGCATGATGAAAAACTAAACTGAAAGCTTGGCTTGAGGAAGGGAGTAAATACATAGACGGCGTGTTTGCAGAATAATTTAATGATTTCTGGAAATACTGGTTTTTATTCAATAGGTGGCACTCTTCACTGTATGTCAGGAGACTAGAAATAGTTTTAGAGGATATTTTGACTGGTAATAAAGTTATCATTTCTGCTTTATAAAATGCAGGTTGTGAGAGATTTGTCTCACTTGTGGCAAGAGTCCATGTGTGCAGCTTTTAGTATTGTTATTTTTCTATCTTTCTTTAAAATGGTGGTTTTAAAATCTGTTTTTAAAATTCACATTGCATTTTAATTTCTTCTTTACTCTTTCCTAAATCACTATGTAATTTTCTATGTAAAATTATAAATAAATTATCTGCTCTGTGTAGAGGAGGTGATTTGCCAGCAGTTCGATTTAGCAGCAAATGCTGAATGCATGGTTATACTTGATGGTTGTAAAATACAATATTTTACAAACTTAGTGTCTGAGAGAACAGATGATAAAATGTATTTTAAAAAGTCACTTGGACAAAATATTTTTTGTTTTTCCTCCAAGGTGGAAATTATTAATAGTTTACCTAAACAGAATTTAGCTCTGTGTGTTAGGGCATTACTTGCGGTAGGTATAAAGGTAACTATAAGCTTTTTTTGGTATGTATGGTAGAATGCTGTATTTTTTCACTACTGCAAAATGGATTATTTAAATTTATTTGTATAATGGTAATGGCTTTCTCTTCAAGGGGAATGAATACATTAATCATACTTCGAGGGGAGGCTATTTAATAGGTGCTGGCTTCTGAAATTATAACATTTACGGATTCCTCCACTACAGTTAACCTCATGTACTCATAAGACTTCATGGTCTCAGCTAAGTCTGGGAGTAAACTCACAAAACAAAGATGGAAGATAAAACTTTAATCTAATTTGTATTTGATATAAACACATAAAATCTGATGAATATTACACTTGAATTAGTGAAACTAAGGGCTTTGGAATCTGAGTTCCTCCTTTACTTTGAAAAAAATTGTCCCTAGTGAATTAATATACCAAAGAATGTATTGTATGCATTGTTGAAATGCATTGTGAAATTTCAATCCAACTGAAATGTATCTGTACCATGGTTTCTGGGCCCTTGCTGAATTTCTTTTAGGTTTCAGTTTGACCTTAGTTCACTTGTTCTTCATTTGAAACCATGTCTGACTCTCTCTGCATTCTTTCATCTTTCAGTTTCCTGGAAACCACTGAGCTTATCTTTGTTTTGTGAATTGCATTGTTAACTGCTGCTTCAAAAAAAACCCAGTTCAGCTGCCAAAGGCGTGTTGCTGAGCGTTAACGAAAAGAATTTTATATAGAAAGAATAATAAATGTACTTATTTTTCAATTGTGGCTTTGTCTAGTTGGCCATTTGTGATAATCCAGTGGCAGGTTTGATGATGTGTTAAATTTCTTCATGGCAGACAGTAGGTTTAAATGCACATCAAAGCAAGCTGTTAAGTAAGATAGCTTCACCTTTGCTGGCTATACGTGCGTTGATTTCTAATGTGTTACACTGGAAGCTTATTAATTCCTGCCAAAAATCTACCTACACGTGTCTCTTTTGGGGTTTTGGTTAAATATATTAAATCAAAAATATTTCAAATGCATATTGAATATATATGCATGTAATAGTGTGTAAATACACACATAAATGACAATTGTCTGTCAGCATGACCTAGATACTGATTCCTACTTGAAAAAAAGGTGTCCTCTTACTTCTAGTAAGTGATTTTAAAACAGAAGCTAAATATAGTTACCCTAGTCTTAAATTTAAATTTATCAGGTGTCTGTACATCTCTAGGAATTTTTTTTTCACAAGTTCAATCTAATGGCAATCTATTGTTCAATCTAGTGTAATCTAGTGGCCAAATGCATTGTGTGATTGTTAATTATAAAGGGTTTTTTTAATATCAAGTAGTGTTAGGAAAGTACACATTCTGTTATTGGTTTTGCTGAAATTCGCAGAAATGTGAGGATGGTGGAGAACAAAAATAATAAATGTCACTTTGGTTACCTGCAGGAGCTTACTCCAAAAAGCGTAATTCTTATCTTTTTGATGCAAAATAAAGTGTATCCCTTGGGAAACCTCAGGATAAAATTACTTATTGTTTGATCCTGGAGAAAGTCTCACATCACTTACCTCATTTACTCTTCATCAGGGTGATGAGGGGGTTTGTTGATGAATAAGACTCATAGTCTTATTCCAGTTTTTTCCCTGATACTGACTGAATTCAGTGTACCCTATCCCGAGTCTGTATTAGGCAGCTTCCAGAAAAGAAGAATATTTTCTACCTGACCTCTGCCATAGTTCCTTTCTTCCCTTTTAAAGGGAAGAAGAGAGTAACATAAAGTCCTGTCACATATCTAGGAAGTAATTTGTCAACTAGGCAATACTGTAGTGTGTTGTTGTATCACAGTCTCTCCAGAAATTACAACTAATAGTTTTGAAACAGAAACACAGCCATACTTTTAACTACTCTCTGCATTGGTAGTCATTGGTTCTTCTGATATAGCAGATAAATAGCAAACATCTTTATTTTAATTCATATGGTATCATGTGGTGTCTGGTTTCTAAATAAGCATGTGTTTTTCCATAAAAGTAGAAATTGTTTAATAAAACATTTTCATAACATGTTTCATTGCACCAAAAAAAGGGAAAAAGGATGACCGATATAAATAAAGTTGAGATATGCCACTTCCTATGTTATTTCTTCAAAAAGTATCTACCAAAAGCTAAAATTGCTTGTCAAGCTGTTGTCAAGCTTCAAACAGATCTTTATTCAGGTTTTACAAGACTTCATTCTAATTATGTGATTGTACAGAGGTGTTTCAGAATGAAATGTGGTAGCATTTCTATCTGGGAAAATATCAGTTCAAAAATCTTATTTTCTTCATTTAACAGGTATTACACACATGAAGAGAGCAATAAGATTAATAGTGGATTGAGAAAATGTAAATATTTCACTCATGATTTAAATAAATTTACTGTGTATTGATTGTTTTTCGCTCTACCATGGATAAGAATGAAGTGGCTGCTAAAAATATTTATAAAAAAATTTGAAAACTACATGTTGCATTAAGATTCAATATAGTTAAATAATTTTTGTATTAATGTTAAATTTTAAAAACTAAATTAAAATATTGACCAGTTAGTGCCTTAATGATGTTTCTCGTTTATATGGAAAATTAAGATAATATTCACACAAATGCCTGTTAAATTAAACTGCATCCATATGATGGTGGTAAGTAATATTTCCAGTTGCATCATAAGTATTAGTTATGTGTTGATACTGTATATGAGAAATCATTGCTGGAATTTGATACCTGCAGTGGGACCTGTTTTAAACATAATGGGTTTCTAGGTAAGAATGGTCGAATTTTCCATCAATTCAATGTACAGATCCTCCTTCTCCCAAAATGCAATTTCCAGTTAAGACAAAAAATCTATTGGTTTACAACTCTGCTATATTATGGTGTTCGCCATCATAAAATAACAAAACATCTTTGACTACCCACCCATCTCTAAATTAATGTAATGCTACTTATAGTCATCACTTGATCTCCTTCCATTTTGTGTCTCTAACATTACTTAAATTTAGCTGTAACTGCACTTTCTTAATTTTGTTTATTTATAAATGGCATTTAACACCATCAGACAGATTATTACTGGAAATGTACTTTTTCTTGGATGGTGAAAACTGACTTGCTTCTGTGCTTTTGTGTTATTTGTTCAGTATATCTTGGTCACACTGCTGTCCTCTCTGACCTCAACAGTGTTGTTGTATCTGCCTATTACTTTTTTGTACTATCTGTTTACTATTTACTATCTGCCTATTGCTATTTTGTCATCAGTTTTTCTGCCTCCTGACCTCTCTCATCATGTCCAGCCTGGGTTTTATATATCTACTTGTAAGGCTCTTTTTCATTCCTTCTTAACTCTCCTTTCAGCCTGTCATCTTTAGTCCATGTTTGAGATAAATACATGGCTTCAAAGCAGGATGGTGCCCTTCATCCAATGGTTATATTTTTAAACAATTGCTCCGCTCATGGCTGAAGCTTTCTGGTTAAAGACTTGACAGTCAAGCATATTGATCAGTAGAGTTTCGTTGTTTTCCAGGTACTTGAGTATTTGTGTACTTTTTGTATAGATATGTAACAGTTTTATTTGGGCTTTTCTCCTTTCTCTTCCCTGTTCATACAACATGTAGCATCACATTTCAGTGCAATAACTGTGGTTTCTAGCTGCAGTAATATTAAACTAATGCTTAAAAATTCTCTGGTTGATAGGTGTGATACCTTAAATGGCTACCTAGAAACAGAGACTAGACAGGAATAAGGGAATAAAGGAGGTATTTATTTGAAAGCCCTTCAGAGGTACACTCTGGGCTTCAGAGGGTCCTGCCTGAGTGGATCCCAAAAATGGACAACAGGTCACGAGTTCTTCACACTTTGATATCAGCATAAATTCACCAACCAGAACTCAGCCAATGATGGAATTTCCCCAAGCTTGCCTCCCTCTCCTCAAGATGAAGGTTTACAGTTTTTCAGCCTAGGACGGTCTGGGTGTCCTTGGAGAGCAATCTGGAGAGGCTTTGTTATGTCTGTCTTAGCATGAGAGAACAGCACTTAGCAAGCTACAGGAAAATTCAGAGTTACACTAACAGTACAGGATTTGAAAAATATAAAAGTTAAACCTAAGGCATCAGATGTTGACAGCATAAAATTTTCATCATTGAAGTGTGCATGTACCTCTGAGGCAAGGAGAAGGTATCTACCTGTTGTTGCACATCTCTGCTGGCAAATGCAAAACTTCCCCATTTCTTGCTGCAGATTTGCACTGTTCTTTAATCTCTGTAGGAAAGAAGCATTATTTTTGTTGGCCTGTTTGCACTCTGTACTCTAAGTGAAGTTGTCAGGAAAAAGCCCTAGTTTCTATACAAATGTTGTTGGGGAAGGCTGTTTCTGCTTTGCCCTAGAATGTCTCATTCAAAATGAGAAATTAAAAACAACATGACTACTCTGGAGGAAACCTTCTGCAATGTGTATTTAGGTGCAATTTATCCTTTGTGGATGAGTATTAGCATCTTAATCTTTTGATAATCAGCATATAAATGCCTCTCTCCATCTTATGGTTGGTGGCTGTGTGATTTTGAGTCTGTGATAAATGTCAACCATAAAAAATTTTGACTGTCAATTTATCTTATACCTGTGTGTATCTTTATGTCTGCATGTACAAACTGTGTACTCAAGCTTTGATTTTCTTCTTGAGACACGTTTAGCTTACTTGGCCAGGATGGAAGTGTAATCATACAGCGTCTCTAATAGCGAAAGAGCTAAAGCACACAGCAGATGCACAGGTTGGAGAAACTCCTGTAAACTACATCAAACTATTTGACAGCTGCATGGGGTTCCTAGGCCAAAACCCTCTTAAATGTCCTAGGAAGATGTGACTTTTATAAATATTTGTAATGTTGCTGTTGGCATGTTGTTTATTTCAGTTTAAGCCATATAATAGTTAATGTATTTTCAAAAATGAAAAACAATAGTGGTAAACAAAACGTTATTTTCAATATGATTCCTGAGAATATAAAAGTCCCATTGAATTTATAGATAAGAGGGATACTGCAATTAATGTTTTAAAGCAAACTGATAGCATATTGTGATAAATGTGATAATCAGAGTTTTATGGCAAAGCTTAGTTGAAAGCTTGAAGTATTTCTGATGGAATTTTGGCTTCTAGAAATAGTTTCCTGGGGTTACAACAGCAGTATTTCTAGCATGAATGTAGTAATTTTATTTTCAGAAACAGGATAATCCTATTTACAGAGTCAAAAAAAATTGGTTGGAGAAAAACTTTGAAAGTTTTTTCTCGTATATCTAAATAGTCTAATTATACATCTTATTTTTCAGTTGGGATGGCCCCTTTCCAGAAAATCTTCATTTAAAATAGTCCCTCTCATTAGGACTCTGAAGAGCTAAGGGCATACAAACTTTTGATGGAAAAAATATGCAGATGCCCAATATTCTGCTGCTGAGTATTTGTACTAGTTGCCAGTTTGGCAGGGTTGGGCATCTCATGGCCTGTCTCATGCTTAAGTCTGTTTTTTGATGCTGGACTGAGCATTCCTTTGTCTATGGCCTCTGTTTGCTACACATGCTCAGAGCATGCCAGTACACCCAAGCAGCCATAGGTACAAAGCATGTTATCAGACATGATCAAAATTATGCCTCTTTTCTTTCAGAAACACAATCTGTCTCAGGGTATGCCCCCACTTTATTCAACCTCAACAATTCCATCTCAGTAGCTTTATCTCCATTGTGCTTCAGGCAAGAGAGTGACCAAACCCAACATAATTCTCTTTCGAAGATTTAGAGGAGGAAGGACATGATCTTTCCTGTGGTGAAGTTATGATATTCATCCAGGAACAAAGTATTCAGGGGCAAACCATCATAAATTAGAAGGGCAATGTTCCTCTGGCCCAGTGATGGGTGGAGTATTGATCACTAGCTGTATCTCTCAAATATCAGCAAAATGCATATAGATTGTTGTGTGGGGACTAGGAACTTCCTTTTTCTGATTACAGTCTCATTGCTGATCTAGATTAATGTTTTCTAACACCATGATTTTTTTTCCTTCTAGTGCTTTGTTTCAGGGCTGTGGTGAAAAGTTTTTGTTCAGACTCGCCTATGCCCTTGCCATCAAGGTCTCTTCTCATAAAAAGGTGAATTAGGCTGAGACTTAGGAATTGCATTCTGGGCATGTACTTTTGTAACTATGCAGGGCAAGAGTAGTTGTCATCACACAAATTGACTGTGTCCATGTAGGAAGCATGGCCACATGCTTTGTGACAAATCCTAATCTTTTACGCAGTCCTCCAATTCTTAAAGAAACAGGGTTGTAGGATCTCTTTGGGTCTTTTTTTCTTTCGTCTGGTTTGATTTTGGGTTTGATCTCCCCTTAGAGCGGGGTGCAAATAACACCAAGGGTGCAGGTTTGATCCCCATGTGGGCCATTCACTACAGAGTTGGACTTGATTGTCCTCGTGGGTCCCTTCCAACTCAGAATGTTCTGTGTGATTCACCTCCTTCTTTTATCATTTTGGCACCGTTCTGTTTACAGATACAGAGAAGTGTTCATTGATACATAATACTACATGATAATGACTACTTTTTATATGTTCTGTACTACTTATTTATGGAGAAATGCTTTCTATATAGTGCGTTATCTTTAGTTTCACCTATTCAGGTAGTACCAAAAAAGAAGCCCATTATAACAAGTTGACTTTGGAAGACAGAAGATACTGGCTGGACTTCATAAAAAATGCTTCTTAATTTGACCCATTTTTATTTTTCTATTCTACCAATTATGTTTGGAGTGAGTAGGTTTGTTTGAATTTCTTCTGTAGAAGTTTCACATTTCTAGATTATTCCTTCAAGAATATTCTGTCTTCATGGGCTCTTTTTTCCCCCCTCTTCATTATAATTTAAAGAGTAAACCAATTGTGTAGTTATTTTTTCCAAATGCAAAACCCGGTCAAAATTAAACAAATCTCCATACTAATAATCTCCCTTTTTTATGCGCTCTGTCACTGCCCTTTTTTAGAACACTTCTCTATTGCTTATGTGGTTGTCTTAATTTTCTGACATGCAGGGAACTCCCCATCCCATCCTATTGTGATCTAGTTGTTTTTCATACCATATAGTGTTTTCTGCCTGGACTACTGATGGTCTTGGTTTAAAGGTATATATTTTTCTTTTGATTGCCTTTATCTTCTCTAATGCCTCAATACAAAATGTAATTATACTGTGGTATGTGTGTATATGTGTATGTATTGAACACTAAACAATATTTCTTGCTAAGAAGAGTATTTAAATGTTCTGAATGGTTTCACTTTCTGGGATGTTAATGGAAAAAAAGATTGAATAACTGCTTCTACAAACATGAACATGTGGTTGTAGCAGATCTTTTTTCTTCCTAGCTGCTTTTCTTTCTGTAAATCAAAGCCTTTCTTCAAAGAAATATCAAGGAAGAGTGGTGTCTCTCAGCAGGGAGTCTTCATTCTGCAGGAAACAAACATTTTGTGCCTGTCCTCTGCTATTGGCTTAAATGTAATAGAAGCCTATTAAGAGTGTGCTGGAAGCTTGCGGTTTGTGAGGTGCAGTCTACAGAGCCTTTTTTGTTGAAGCTGTGTATATTACTATCTCAGTGTAAGTGCACAGAAATATAACACACGTTTACAGGTTTTGGATTTATTATATATTTAACAGGTATACGTGTGTAATTTGGAAAGTAATTGGAGTTTTTATGGTTAGAATTGTCACTTGTATGCAGTATTTTGTACTTGTTTTTTGTTTAAGATAATTTATTCAGGAAATAAAATCCATTATAAGTACCAAAAAATGTTTTTATTACTACTATTTTTAGAGGCAAAGCTAGAAAGCAGTAATGAGGTAAGTGACTTCAAAGTGATAGCAATAACCAGCTAAGAATTTTTAATTTAGTAGAACAGCAAAAGAATGGTGATCTTTTTGATATTGTTTGCAAAGGAAGGCATTGTAACCTATATTTGGGAAATTTCAAATATGATGTGATGATGGTCCTTCTCAGAGAGGCAAGTCTTTAACTTGAACTTATATAACAATAATAATAAACTTGAATTGTGTTAATTCAAGGAACGACAGAAGCAAGTACTGTATAGAATGTAGAGAGTATGGGCTTATTTGTGGAGAGATTAGAAATAGTCATCATGCATACATTATTCAGACTCTTTATGAATGATGCACTTAGACTGTAACCTGTAAATAGCATAGGTATGAAGTGTGGAGATAAATTAGGGATGCATAGTGAATTCATGCCAACAGCCATTAAGCAAACAAATGCCTTTCCACTTCTGAATGGTACAAAACCTGAATTATCAGTGTTGTAAATTATTGTATGAGTAACTTTCATTGGTTTTTCAGTCTCTGTCTCATTACCAAGTGAATTCCAGTCACTGTAGTTTTCTCAAGGTGACAATGTTCCTCTCTTTTTAATCAATCCACCTATCAAACACGTTTTGATTGGAGAAGGGAGAAGTGCTGTGTGAACATTATCCTGTAATGCAAGTTCCAATACAGAAATGGCCTTTTAACTTTTCTTTGTGTTCTTTATTTTTCAATTATCTGTCCTTCCTTATCTGATGGTTTGCTTTTTAAACTTTTATAGTGCAATGGTTTTAGTTCTTTTATAAAACTTTGGTACTGCCACTGGAAGTTTCAGGTGCAATATATGAAGGCTAAAAACTAAAGCATAGTATTGGGAACAGAACTGGTAATGTTAGCAGGAAGATCAGCTGCAAATTTAGATTTGTTATGTTTATGGCATATTTTTATTTTCATGAAAATGAACAGAGATAAATTAGATTAAATTTGTTTTATTGTTGCATGCTAAAGAAATTGCCTTTCTTTTTTCTCTAAATGAAAGTGTTGCTTAATAAGAAGATGATCATAGTATGAAAAGTAATATCTGCATCTTGCTTGTTTTAATACCAGGGGTTCATAACAGTCTTTAGTTACAGAGTAAAGTGAGCAGAAAAATCTTTTAATTAACCTCCATCATTATACATCATGCCCTCTTCATTAAATAGATGTAACAGGGAGAAAAGCCAGTTGTTTCTGATAATTTTCTAGTGCTTTTGTGGTTTGTATATTTCAGTGTTCTGAAGGTCGGATAGAACTACCAGACCATAAAATCCAGCCAGCGAGAGATCTGGAGCTAAGAGAGCTCAAGGATTTATTAAGTGATGTGAAACTCTATTGTTTTGTGCATGTGTTACATAATTGCTGTCAGTGCAAGGCTGTTAAAATTCCCTGCTAGTAATAACACGAATACCATTTTATAGCTTCAAGAGGAGATAAAAGAAGTTTCTTAGTCAGCACTTCAACAATATCACAGCACATGTCAGTTTTATTATTCTGGGGCCTTCAGTTTTGGCAGATGCTCTCCATTCTGGCTGTGGTGTGGTAATTACCATATAAATTAAGCAGTGAAATAAGCTGAGTGCAGCCTTATCCCTGCTGCCTGTAACCAGGTTGCAAGTATCACAGTGTGAAACAGGCATAATTCAGGCTGATTATATTTAGAAGGCCACATTTTGAAATCCTGGACAATTAATCTCAATTCGAGTCAATTTTAAAAGTAAATTGAAGCCGTTTAGTTGCTGTGCAAACAGAAGGATCGTTCTTTCTCCACAAGGTACTCTCCATAATAGCGTTCCGGGAATTAGTTCAATCCATCCCGGTTTGATTCATAGCCACTAATTATATTTCAGCATGCATTCTAATGCTTCAAATTATATGTGTCCCTACTTTAATGAGTTGTAACTAGTCCCTAAATGGGGAGCTTTGCACTTTTCTTTTATATCTAACAGGCTTTACTTTGGATTTTATGGGATTAAGCTACTATGGAAAATCTAGGAAAGTAAGCTGAAATGAGTGGTTTTGTTTTGTGCTTTTCCCCCCTAATACAATTAATTCTGCTAATTTAGGAAGCTTTGGAAATTGTTAAATCAAGAGTCCAAATGCAAATTTCTCAGATGATAGTGGTAAACCAGATATTTTTCTGCATGTGATAAGTAACCGCATGTGTCAAGACTGGGCAAAGAAAATAAAGATGATGTGGGCGACTGATGCTTTTTAAAATCGGAAAAATTGTGTTGGACAATAAAAGCCTCAAAAGAAAAATAGTCTATTACATAATTATTTTTTTTCCTTTCTGGTGTTGCATTACAGAACTCAAAGCATTTTAGAGAACTGGATATGTTATGAATGGTGTAGTGGACACAAAAAAACATGGCCAGGGTTTCAGTGGGCAAGTGACAAAGCTGATGATGTAACTGCAGTCTTTGGACTTAAATTCTTTTTTTAAATTCAGTGTCATGGAAAGAACAAGAGCAGAAACTTGTGCCATCAGTGTTAGGCTACAGTTAATTCTCTTTTGCTTTACTAGACTATTTTTTCTATATTAAAAATACATTTGTGAATCCACAAAACCATTGCATTAGAGATAATTTCTGATGTTTTAATAAGATGGAAAGTAAAGTTTGTTTACTTTTGACATCTGAGGGATAATGTGCAAGATATTTAAGTTATTAAATGTATAAGAAGTATCTTTCTATTTAAAAGATACTAAAATTCCTGTCTTCTCAATTTACAAGTACTTTTGGAATAAAAACTTTCTGTTTTGTTGCTTTTCTTCAAGTAGAGCAGATGGATTTTGTTTTACTTTCTTGACATGAAACTGACAGTGTAAACAGTGAAACAGTGAAACAAAACTGAAATAACAGGAATTTTAATCCTTATATATCAGAATTGTATTTAACTACTGTAGAAATAAACACTAGAGTCAGAACCAATTCCAGCTCAGCTAATTTTATTATTCCTACTTAAACTTCTCTTTGGCATAAGGTATTCTTTTTTCTGCTCTGATGTGTTTGGTTGGGATCCTGTTCCTCTTTTCCTCTCCTTCACTAAGCTTCGCTCAACAGGTGACTGATTTATTTTTCTAACTGGCAATTTAGGTAGTTTCATGCAGCACTTCAGTGGCCTTTAGAAACAAATGTGCTACATAAAAATAAGATTTTATTTGAATGGCTTGATTTGGACTTACTAAGAGTTTGTATTGTTAAATACTGGGGTAATCTTTCTATGACCATTTTGAATACATTTCGACATAGTTAAAGAAGGAGAAGAGGCACTTCCAAACTACCAGATGGATGGTATATGACATTAAATGACTTTTTCTCTTTTGAAGACTCCTATTTTTTTCTCATTTTTGTAAATATTTTCTAAAGATAGTATTAGACAAACCATTGAAACAATTATTTTCTGTATGTATATCTACTCTATGTATCGTTATTAATTTTTGCTACATAATTACCTTCGTTTGGGCTCTTCTGTTATTTGCATTTTCTTAAGAGTTGAAATCAATTAAGACCTGCCATAATCCTGCACAAACTTTTGAGAAGTCAGAGTAGTATGACTGGCCATAGAGATCTGAATGGGCAGGATAATTTTAGTATTTAATGCAGAAGTTAATACTTGGTTTTGATACTCAGACCTTTCAGTAATTTCATAATTTAGCAGCCAAGCTTGGAATGCCTGGTTTGGTAAGACCTTCATGAGAGTATTTTCTGTGCTTGACAGATATCATCTGAGAACACAGGTAACAGTAGATAAAAACGATAATTGGTGTTGAGAATATGGGAAACAAAAGCCTTGGTTAATCAGTAGATATGTGTTACAGTTAAAGTTTTATAAACTTGAGCTTGCTTCATAAGCAAATACATACAACAAAACAACTCCAAGCTACTAATTATATTATACTACTTGACTTATTATCTGGAGTTTTGCCAGGTGGAAAATGATTAGGCCAAATCTTACTTGTACTTTCACAGTTGACCTCCCAGTAATCCCAAGAGGAGGAAAAAAACCCAAAAAAACAAACCCAAACCTCAACCAAAATTCACGGGAAGTAATATTTTGTGGGGAAATATGTGTTTAAGTGTTGTCAGACATAATATGCTTGTAGAAAAATTGAATTTAACTTCCGTCCTTCACTCTTAAAGTTATTAATTCACAATTTGTCATTCCATTACAAAAGATACTTTTAAATAAAAGTAAGATAGTTCTTTGATGTAGGTATCTAAGACATTGGTAAGACCTTTTAACTCCACATACTGGATTATGTATTTGGAAAGGGCTCTTGACTCTTTAGCTTTTCCTTCTCTACTGTCTTTCAGGCTTTCTGTTTGTATTCTGGTTATTGTTATTGTTAGTGCTTTCCTTTGTGTTACATAGTGTGTGAGTGGACTAACCGTATTAAGCGGGGCAATGAAGATCACAGCCATTCCTCTTATATTTAGTTAGTTTGAATGTGGAGTTTACTTTTATAAATTCCATTAAGCAGGTAAATAACAGAAAACAAAATGCCCTGTGAGGACAACAGATTTTAATGTGCAATTTTAATCCTGATTTATAATTTTCTCTTATTTTGTTTCTGGAACACAGCATACAGCAAACACATTCTAATTGAATTTGTTCTTAATCTTCTCGATTTAAAACCTTTTCTGTGGTTTACATCACAATTATATATTTGAAACTATAACCTGCCAGGTAATGTGCAGATTTGCTAACTGCAAGTAAATGTAAAGTTTAAGTAAGGTTAAATTAAATAGTGTCAATGTGTCGTTTTGGTACAGGATACCAGAATCTCATGAAGAAATGTTCTGGTGAAAGCTAGAGAGAACAGTCAGGTTGTCTTAATTCATCTCCATGTATTGTTAGGCCTTACTAGGATGTTTTTTTCACTAAAACAGAAAAAATTGTTGCCTGAATAAAGCAACACTTTTCTTCTAAAGGTGTCCAAATGTGATGTAGACAAAAGGAAACAAACTAAACAAAGTAAAGATGGGAATGACTTTCAGCTCTTTGATACAACAAAACTACTAATGTCATTAACAGAAGTTTTAAAAGAGTGCGAAAGCTAATAAAGTAATATAGTATAAGAACAATATGATGTACAAGATTGAAAAATCCCATTTTTGAGGAATTTATGGAATAGCAACCTAAATTTTGAATTTAGTGATTTTAACAATGTGCCTGGCTTGAACTAGCTGAACATTCTCTATAGGACAACATTTAAAGTACAGTCTAATTAATCATTAATATAATTTTGTGAAATGAATGCCCCCTGCAATGAGTTCACTTTATCTGCATAGCAACCAGTTGTGAACCACAGCTGAAAATTGCAGATGGTTTCTACTCTGAAGAAAAGTATTCAATTTTTGGATAATTGTTATTGCAAGAAAATATGAGGGATAAAAAATAAAGGTGCACTTTATTTGAAGTGAAATTGTATGAAAGTACTCTGAATCATTCTTGCATAGCTCTCTAGTGCAAAATACCTGAAGACAATTAGTGTGTGTTTCAACTTGATGGACTAGTAAGTATTACTTTGGCCCCAGAAATGCAGTGTGCACACAATTAAACAATAATTAAAACAGTAATATGCTCTCTTTCTCTTAGTACTGATTCATAATTGTAGAAGCTGGTGTTCTTTCAACCTTTGGAATTTCTTTTTGTTAAGAAAGGGGAACTTTGCCCAAAGTTCTGTGTACTGCCTAATCCTTCACAGAAGGCCTATGCACAAAAAGCAAAATGGCTTATGCAGATTGCTCTACTCTGAAGGTTTTAACTGTAGTTAGGTAGGTGTCAGGTAAGTTCTGAGAGGGAGATTACTTATATAAGGTAATTCATAAGTCCAATATTAATTTTTTCCCATGGTAATTAAGATTTTTTTTCCCCTGAATAATGTGCTAATTTGTACTCTATTAAAATACTGCATCTCTTTCAGATAAGATACATACAAGTGCTTAAGTCATTGCAAGACCAGTCACTTTAGAAACTCTCGATGTTATATAAACAAGTGTTCAGTGCAAGAAAGGCTACATTCAACTGAATGAAATCCACTTAGTCCTGCATGTGCATTTATGTGCTCTCTGTGAATGTTGTTTGTGCTTGGGCATCAGGTTGCCTAAAACATTTAAAAAAGCCCCTCATGCAGTTTCTTAGTTTGTACTTGAAATATTTAAGGAGTCTCCTGAAGTCTTAAGTCAATTCAAGGTTCTAAACTACAACTAGTCATAATCTATGCTCATGATTGCCCTTAGTAAAACTGAAAAGTCTAATTTACCTCCTGGAGGACTAGAAAATAGAGAGATGTCCTTTCATTTCGAGCAGAATACTGTTATTCTATGTTGTTCTGTATTTTGAGTACAGGATAAGTATTATAGCTTGGATAAAATAAGAACTCTTTCATTCTCAAACCCATCTAGTTTAAAGGAATGTCATTTATGTGGTGATTTCCTTCAGCATTTATTTCCTGTCCTAAATCTTGAATGAATCAAATGGAATATATTACCTTTGGCATAGATTTTAAAACCATATCATCTTGACTGTCTCTTTGGAAGGAGGGAGAATAGCCTGCTACTCTGCTACTTCTTAGGCTTTCATACAACTTTGTAAATGAGTAATTCAGAATTATTGTTTCTTTTGAACAGTCTATTTAGACATGATTATACATGCATAATAGTCTTTACAGGTAAACTGGCCTGTTGTTTAATGAGCCATAACATTTATGGGTTTTGGAAGAGAGTTCATCATAAATATTCAAGCTGGAGAATCAAGAGCCATATTCATTGTTATGTTTTTGTAATGTGACAAAGAGCAAGAGCGAAATACGTATTTAAAGAAGAATTTTCCAAATTTTCTTTAAAACATTGCTCTTCTTGCTCTTTGTAGATATTTTGTGTTTTTTTAGCACAGTAGCCTTAAAAAAGAATTCTGGAATAGCAAAGTAGTGGTAATAAAACAGTGATCTTGTTATCTCGGACTCCTGTAGTGAACTGATAGTGTACAAGTTGTTCAAAACATTTGTTTAAACATCCCAAATATTTTCATTCTACCTAGAAAGTATTAGATACATTGTTCTAAAATAAATGGAAATCAATTTTAAAAAATAATTGTTTTTTCTTCCATGTATAATATAGTTTTGACTAAGATTTGCATAGAATCGTTTAGGTTAGAAAAGACCTTTAATGTCGTTGTGTCAAATCCAGCATTGCCAAGTCCACCACTAAACCATGTCCTTGAGTGTCACATCTACACATCATTTAAATATCTCCAGGGATGGTGACTCAACCACTTCCCTGGGCAGCCTGACAACCTTTTCAGTGAAGAAATATCCAATCTAATCCTCCTCTGCTGCAATTTGAAGCCATTTCCTCTGTCCTTTCACTCATTACATAGGAGAATGTCCGTCTGCCTGGAATCTCCTTTCAGGTACTTGTAGGGAGCAATGAAGTCCCCCCTGAGCTTCCTCTTCTCCAGGCTAAACAACCCCAGCTCTCTCAGCAGCTCCTGGTGGGACTTGTGCTCTAGATCCTTCTCCACCTTCATCGTTCTTCTTTGATTCTGAATTACTTGTGTTAACTAGTAAAGTTATCAATGAAATAAAGTACTCTGACAAGTCAAAACGTGTATGTAGTGTTTGAACATTAGTAATACATCAGTTGTGCAAAGCAGTAAGAAAAAGGGACTAGCCATTCAAAATACAATCCTTAGGCTGAAACAGCAGTACAAGACAGAGCTCAATGAATGACGTATCTTACTACAGTATCTCTTCTGTATCTTTTCATTTTTTCAGAATTAAAACTTAGGTTACTGGAAAGGAATATTGATCAAAGAAGTGTTAAAGATATTTTTTTATAGATGGTTAGAAATAGTTTTCATCTTTAGTTACCATGTTTATTTTTTTGTTCTGACAGATTTATCAGGACCATTAATATAAAAAATAAAGTTGTAGGAAATGTCTTAGGCTTATTTTCTGTGAAAGCAGAATGTATACATATATCAAATGTGTTACTCTCACATTATTGTTTATAACAGCAGGTTGATAATTTGGCTTAGGGTGCCCAAAATGTCAGTGGCTTACCTCTAGCTTCTGGCATCCTTTTATTATGACTATGCTTTATTGACATATACCTGCACAACAGTCTTTAATAAAATGGGAAACCTTGCTATAAGTGAGGTTTTGTTAGTGTGACTAGTAGACTAAACAGTGAAGGTGATTGAGTGTCAAGAATTCAGATTGGATTTCAAAGTGTCTTACTTCAGAGATATGCTGTTGAGTTCTCTTTCATATCATATATGAGAGGCATAAAATAATATTTCTAGACGTAACCATTTCCTCACTTTTGTTTTCAATTGTTTTCCCTTTCCAAAACCAAGGTGATAGTTCTGTTTAAAATATGTGGTCTTTGTGTATTTAGATGCTTCTGTGGTGGTGAAGTTTCATAGATGTTTTAATATGTAATTTTATTTTAATTATTTAATAATTTTAATTATGTGATTTAATTAGTTGCATTTACTGTGAAGGGATAAATTGAGAAGCTTTGTCATAATTAGGTGTACATGCTTCTAAGTGCAAAGAGCAGGGTCTACTTTATTTAATATTTTATGATCTTGTCAATCTGTCTTCACTACTTCATATTATAAAGGTCTGATCCTGCGGGTCCATGCTTGTAATGTGAATTAAAAGAAATATCTATAATTTCATTTTGTCCTGTGTTTATTTAGGATGAGGCCTGTAATTTGCATTATTGGAAATTGTGAAAGTGACAAAAAAATAACATAACTCATTATTGTGCCTATGCCTATGAGATGGTTTTAAAAAATAATTCAAAATGTTTAGACCATTTCAGGGATTTCTTAACAGAGCAAAAATGTGTGCTTCTAGGATAAAAATGCAATTTTCTGGTAAGTGGAATATTTTTTTGCTTTTTTTTTATTGTAGGAAAAACTATGAACTTCCTCCAGTTACACTAAAAGGTGGGCAGAAATATTATGATAGTCCTACCTATGAAGTTTGACTTCTATGTGATTTTTAAATTATCATTAGATAAGCTTTGTACTTGTGTATTTAGATGTGTATGCTTGCTTAGATACTGTCTTGCCAAGTCAGGCAATAGAAAGCAGGGCTAAATTTTCAAAACACTGTGGTATCAGCAAACTGTGCATAGTGCCCATAGGCTGTGTGAGGTCATTTTCTCATGCAAATTATTCTTTGCATATCTAGTTACTGCTTTTACCATAGAAACGTGGAGATTTGCTTTCACAATAGGAAAGTGCCCATTGTGTGTACATAATAAATTAGATGCATAACTCTAATCATGTGAAAAGAGTATTTTGCATGACCAAATGAGACATTGCAAGGTAGCTATTACTCCTTGAGGTGGCTGGCTGTGAAAAGAGCCAGTGAAAACAGGGGAGATATTCCTTCTTTTCCATTTTGGTGGTTGTCTCTTATATTTAATCATTTTGTAGTATTGTTTTAAAAAATTTTGTTTCATCTCTTTACTGGTCAGGAAATATTAATCTTCTAATATGTAAATAATATAATTGTTTAAGCAATGGTTCGTATGCATGAACTTTGTATAAAGGAATAAAACTTTTTTGCTATGGTGTATTTGGCAGGATGTGGTTTCTACCTACACTATTTAAATGTGCTATTACTGATCTACTTTAAGACCAACTATTTTCTACTTTTATGGGAAACAGATGGAATGTCTGGAATTCCACTTACAAAAAGGAATCTGTATCCTGCTGAGTAATAGCAAGACGGTTGTCTTTTTTTTCCTAACTGCAGATGTAAAATTCAATACCCAAAGGCATGCAAAATATTGAAGGTGATTTACTGTTAAGATTTAATATTGTTTCTTAAATTACATAGCTATAAGAAGTAGATCTGGCTGCAGGATTAATTTCAAGAGAGGTAGCTTAATCTTTTGTTGGAGAAATATATTGCTTAAAGAAAAAAAAGTAATAGATATAAATATTTCAATTGTTAATATTACTTGTATTTTTTATTTCATGTATTTGTTGTTGTTTATAAGCATTTGTTACATGTATGTGTACTTCCTATGACTTTACCAAGTTTAGATACATAGGGCAACTAAAATTGCAACTCATTGTTGAATGTCTTTGATTATGTTGATGACATCAGAAACTGGAGATGCTCAGAAATTTGAAAGATATAGCTTTATATATAATTAAGAAATTTAAATACGTTATTTTTAACACTTAAATATCAACCACTTCTGACAACAGCAATGAACCAAAGTGTTGTTTTACTTTCATCAGTAACTATAATACAGAAAAACAGGGCGTATATAGTCTCCTTTCATGGGCTGGACATGTATCCTTATTTTAAAGAGATGATAATTTGTATTTATCCAGCAAATTTCCTGACATTTCTTTCATTGATAACATTTTGTAATTATTTCCTAGTTATCAGCCTTCTTTCTGAGGAAAAATATTGCAATAAGATGAAGACATTAGAAATAATAAATGTAAAGAACCTCAAGCGATTACTCAGCTTTAAGCAGATACGCTGTGGTGAAATAGCAAATTCCCTGTTTCTTTACTTACATGGATTTTGAATGATATGAACTCTGTGACTATGTCCCTCAGATTTGAAGATTTTAGCAAATCATTGTTATTTTTGTAATAAATTAACTCCTAATTTTCTTTTTCAATAAAATACTTAGGCTGGTAGGTGAAGAGATATGACCAGTTTCTATGATTCTAACATTAAAAATATTTAATTGAACATCATTTTTATACTAACAGATACCCAATTTTAAAGAAGTCCTACATAAAGACATTTGAGCACTTGTTTTTGACAAACAGAGGCAAAAAAAAGAGACTGGCAAATTGTGTTGTTGATTACTCTTCAGATGTGCACCATATAAATATGCAATTCATAAAGGCATTTTTTAAAATTTTGAAGGAAATTGTCAAACTAACTTAGAGTTTGGATAAGCACAAGGATCATCACTCTCATTTTTTCTACAACTTTCTGATTGTAGAAATCACAGTGTTAATCTATTACAGACATCTAGCAGTTGGAAAAATTCCATGCCTCCAGGAAATAAAATTAACAATTCCTTTTTATTTTCATGTTGGGAGAACTAATTTTTGCAAACATCGAGAGTAGAAGTGTGGAAGAACAATATTTAAATTGTGTCAATTTTATGTCTAAAGTCAAACACTTCATGCCTCTGAAGAAGTAGCAGTGAGATGTATGCACTCTTTAAAAGGGAGAAATATGATTTCTGGGGCTCGAGATATTTTGGGGTAATGAAAGCACAGAGCTCATGCTGAAGTAATTGGAATTCAGTCTCCTAATTAGGTTTTATAAATCTCATTACATGGGGTTAAAATACTTGGTTTCCTGGCCTGTGTTTTTTTGTGTAATTGATAGTGATGATTCTATTCGACGCCTTATTATTTAGACCCCTATGTATACGCAGGTCAGAACATGGGTACCTGCCTGTTTACCAGTTTGCCTCCTTTTTTTTAGTTGGATTTATCTTCATTTGATTGCTTCCATAGATTTTGGGGTTTGGCTTGTTAGACTATTTCAAGGAAGTAAGTTTATTTTACTATTTTATGTCTGCCTTTAAACAATGAGTATATTACTGTGTTCCTAAATCATGCTCAGGAATGTGCTTTAAGTCCAGAAGGAGGAGTGTAGGTTCCCTTAAATAAAGAGCTAAGACTTTTGGAGAGAATGCTGTCATATTGGGGAGTGGGGGGGGGGAACCTTCAAACAATCCACCACATTTTCCCTTGACAAGTTCTTGGTTGCTGAGGATACACTGTTACTAAACATATTAGAAGTCATTCTAGGTATGAAATCTCTATGAGGATGTTCTGATTGGAAGTCATCCAAGAAACAATGTGCCATAAAGGAAGAAATAATAAATATAGTTATTCTACTGACTCTGCTTATAAAATCTAACTTTATTATGTTAAAGTCATTGTAATACTGGCCAGAGTCAAACAAGATAAAAATACATCTCTATTCACTTGTCATGTTACTTCTTATTCTGCGTAGAGCATGCCAGTAACAAGAGGCTCAAAGCATTCATTTGGAGGAGATGATACTATTAAGGGAACATTCAGCATTCCTAGTACTTTCTGAAAGTTTGGGGTTTGCTGTTAGTTTTTAGCATGAGTTGCCTTTTTAGTGCAGATGGTTTCTTGTGTGCTTTTTTCCCCTAGGTGATTTCAGGTGGTAATATATCGGGGCAGTTGATGATTGGAGTTGTGGCTGATTCATTGGTCTAGATAGAATTTTGAGGCAAATCAACTGTTTTGATGAAGTAGAAAATTGTCTTTTTTGCTTGGTTCTTGTTTCTCAAATTTTAATTGTGTTATATTTCTTAGTATTTCCCACATCAACTTCTGTTTGCCTATCTGGGTATCATATTCTTTTCCTCTTCCTTTCTTTCCCTGTTTTCTTTATAATAGAGGTGGGATCTTCTGAGTTGTTACTGAACCATTATGATCAACCCATCCCTTCGTTTCTTATGTTCCTTACATTTCTTTCCGTCATTAGTGCTGTCTCATGCTTTTTTTTGTCCTTTAGTTTATGTAACTTCCATCTTTGACCCATGTGTTCCTTCTCTTTTGTGTCTCCTGCAAGAAATTTCTGATTTTTAGTCACTGTAGAAACTACTTTGTTGAGAAGATAGAGAGGGGAGTGTAACAATCACTTTTAAGATCTCTTTCTCCTTTTGTTGAAGAGAAGAACATAGAATGGGAAATTATTTTCCCTACTGTCAGTATCTTCTTAGAAGCACTTTTTTCCCTACTAGGGAAGGTCTGTAAAGCTTTTAAATTCAGAAAGCTTTTAGTTGCCATGAGTAAGACTAGATTCAAAACCAGGTGGCAGAGATGAATAGACGATGTCTATTAAGAGTGCTTTGTTGAATTCTACATCTCAATGCCTACCCTGATGAGATTCTTTTCCTCATACTGAAAGAAGAATTTAAGTAGTGCACAGTGGATGGCTAAATAATGTTTTAAGAAATATTTAAAAAAAAAAAAGTAAAGCTATTGTTTTGGTATCTTTGTCTTTCTTTCTTGTCTGGATTCAAACTGTTTTTAATCCTTCAACCCCTGTTGTTTCTTGCATTATTGCTCTCAATGCACCACACATTGTTATTTCTGCCCAAGTTCCCTTCAATGAGAAAGAGTTGATCCATTGTCACTTCTAACCTCATATTGTGGGTAAGTGCTGAGAGTGTGAACTATAGAAGTGTATTTTTGTATTTGGAGTACCACTGTCTTTATTAATATAGCTGTATTTTTTCTTCTTCTCTTCAGTCTTTATTGCCATGAGCATGTAATTGGGTACTGAATTTAGTATTTGTCCTGAATGCTTGCGTCTCTAGAATAAGTGACTCTGGGAGAGGAAAATTCTACTGTGACATTAATTAATGGTATTGTGTTGTATAGTAAGCATGAATGGCAGAAATCCAACCAGTCAGAGGAGGCATGTAGCTTCAGGTTCTTTTGTTGTAATATTCAGAGTTGGTTTAAGCTGGATACAAAGCTTTGATTTGTGCATAAAATCACATCACTTTGGAAAATTAAACATACTTTAGCTACTGACTGAAGATGGGAGGGGATATTGATGATTTCTTGAGAGTCTAGATTTTACTTAGTCATGGGATTCATAGCTTGGATAATGATTTCCATAGAATAGGATGAAATTGCGAAACGTTATTTACATAGGTTTTTATAAAGTACAATATAAAAAGTGTTCTTGTTCAAGTTTGAAGATGATACCAGACTGGGGCAGTGAGGGTGATGTGACTCCCAGCTCAATACACTTGAGAGCAGGTCTGCTGTCCAGAGAAACTTCGGCAAGCTGAGGGAATGGGCCAAGAGAAACTTTAAATTCAGAAAGGGTAAAAGCAAAATCCTTAGCTTGGGAAAGAAGAACTGCCAACAACAGTTCTGAGGACCTACAGGCTGGAAAGCAGCTCCCCTGAAAATTATGTGGAGTTCCTGGTGGATGGCAGGGTCTAGCTGCATGGAAGCCAGCAATGTACCTTGGCAGCAGAGAAGGCCAGCAGCATCCTGGACAGTATTTACAGAGTAGTCATGATTACTTAATATTTTATGATTTAATATTATTTATCCTAACTTCCTGTTGTGTTTTTGTGTTTATAAACAATGAGAGCAGTGTCTGGACAATTTATGTTACTGTCCATTTTACAGATTTTCACTTCTTCAACTTTGGGCAAATTTCCTTTCTTTTTGAGGGCGAACTTGTATATGTATGAAATGTGTTGCTCCATTTCAGCATGCTGAGTGGAAGTTGGGAATACTTCACCAGAAATTATTGCCTTTCTTACAGAAATAAGTCTGATTATTTTAAATGTTTACCTCTTAAATGAAGGTATTTTACATGGTGTTAGTCCATTGTGGTGGACATTCTGTGTTTTGAAACGAAAAAGCTTCATGTTTGGATGCTTGTCCATCTCTTAATAAGTAGTTGCGGAGCAATGCTGCGCAGCTCTGCCAGTGCTTTTTAAAAACAAGAGGGATTATACAGGTATTTAAAATCTGTATTGGGTATTCTCTAATTATAATCAACTTCTACTTCATTTAAACTCAAATCAGACTTGATAGTTGCCCAGCTAGTGAGTATCAGCCTGAAGCATTATGAAAGTGAAAACTTATCTAGCAAATGGGAGCCAAGTTAGATAGGAGCAGCTTTCCTCATGTTACTGCATTTGTATATTTGTCAATGTCTTTTAAATATAAAGGTTTACTCCCTACTTTCAATTTTTAATACTTACAAGTCCTACTGACCTCTATCTTGCTTAGGCTTAGTGCCTGGCACTTTTAAATCCCTTTCACTGTCACTTACCACATTTAACAAAAAAAACCAAGCCAACTAGTAAATGTAACCCTTCACAGATGTTAGCAGAGTTATAGCACAGTTGTTTTAATAAAGCACAGTGACAGCTTTGTTGCAGGAAATGAGGGCAAATATATCTTCCAGTGAAAAATATGAGAAGAATTTAAAGAGAAAGAATATTTGGGCATTTTAGGTGGTAAATAAAAAACCTATATGCTTAAAGTGCTGAGGGATCTCCCTAGTGCAGTTGTTAAAACCTCTAGTTTTAAAACTAATTCCTAATGAGGCTAGCTGTGTTATAGAACAATATATATGCCTATAGGACAGGAGGAAAGAGGGGCCTTTTTATTCAAAAAGCCGTCTAAGTTGTGAAGTAGAAGTTAATCAGACCTCTTTTGTACAAATACTGAGTGGAATCTAATTGTGTTTTTATAGCATGCAAGATTGGTGCCCAACAAGGCTATGGAGCAGGTCATGTTGAGTGAGATCATGTTGAGCACATACAGGACAGCCAAGGGATCAGACCCAACCAGGAGGGGATTAGGAGAGGCAGGTTCTGCTGGTCAACCTGCTCTTCTTTTATGAGGTGGTCCCCCCTGTTGGATGAGGGAAAGGCTGTGGATGTAGCCTGACTTCAGTAAAGCCTTTGATACTGTCTCCCATGGCCTCCTGGAAAAGTTGGCAGCCCATGGCTTGGATGGGTGCACTCTTGGCTGAGTTAAGAACTGGCTGGATGGTCAGGCCCAAGGAGTGGGGATGAATGGTGCTGCATCCAGCTGGTGGCCAGTCACTAGTGGTGTCCCCCAGGGATCTGTGCTGGGCTGAAACCTGTTTAATATCTTCATTGATGATCTGCATGAGGCGATTGAGTCTACTATTAGCAGATTTGGAGATGACACCGAGTTGAGTTGAAGTATGGATCTACTGGAGGGTAGTAGGACTCTGCAGAGGAATCCGGATAGGCTGGACAGATGGGCTGAGACCAACAGTATGAGGTTCAAAAAAAACGAGTGCCAGGTCCTTCACTTTGGCCACAATAACCCATGCAGTGTGGCAGGCAGAATGGCTGGAAAGCTGCCCAGCGGAAAACAATCTGAGGATGTTAGTCAACAGCCATCTGAACATAATCCAGCATGTACCCAGGTGGCCAAGAAGGCCAATTCTGTCCTGTATACAAAAATAGTGTGGCCAGCAGGACCAGGGAAATGATTCTTCCACTGTACTGAGCACTGGTAAGGCCACACCTTGAGCTGTGTACAGCTGTGGGCCCTTCAGTTCAGGGAGGACATTGAGGTGCTGGAGTGTGTCCAAGGAAGGGCAGCGAAGAGATGGTGTACTGTAATGGAATATAGTCTTTTCCAAGTCAGGCCAAAGAATCAGAAAGGAAAAGCATATGTATCAAAAATTTAGAGGAACCTAGAGTTATTGAGTGAATTATTAAAGTCTGAAGGCAAAATAAGATAAAATAAAAATGAGCAGATCACCACAGAGGATCAATAAATGTATGCAGACTTTTGTAAGCAGTTAACAAAGCAATCTAGGATTTGGTGGTGTGACAAAATGTTTAATTACTCAGATATCCTTTGAGAACAGTATAATAGAGTAAGTTTAACAAGAATTCACTGGCTACTTTTTGTCCTTTTAGTAATGTCATAGTGTTTTGGTTTTTCTTTTTTTAGAAAGAAAATGAAAGCAAGTTGCTGGAAAGTTTCTATAGATGTAGTTTTAAATAGTGAGAAACCAGTTAGGAATGGCTAAGTGAAAGGCAACTTGATTGATGTGACAGTGAAATGATGGTACTCACAATGTTTAGTAAAGAAAGCAAAATAGAAACATTGGATGTCAAGAAGCAGACTCTGAGAACTAAAAGGACTAAACTTCTCAAGGAAATAAGGATTGAAAGGAAAGCTTTTTAAAAAACAAAAACCTCCCACCCCCCAACTTTCAAATTTATTTTATAAGTGAGAGGTCAGAAGTGAAGGTAATCCAGTTGCATAAGAAGGCTTGGAGCTCGTTTGTTGATTTCAAACACACTAAAACAGTATATAAAAAAGGGAAAATAATATTGCATTATTAAGGTAATATGGATAAATAGAAAACTATCAGTTTAGAGAAAGAATTTTCATAAAGGCTAAGGCTCATAGGTGCTGAAATGAGCAAGGTATGTCAAAGAAAGCAACATTGTATGTTAGAAAATCCTTCTACTGAAAGGAGGACCAAACCTGTTTTAAGTCATGCTAAGGGCAAAGTTTGTAATTTTTTTTTCTTTTTACGTCATGCTTTGCTAAAAAATTGTATACGAGTGCTAACCTTACTGTTTCTACTATCAGTGAACTAGCATCTGTATTCATAGCAAAAAATCCCCCCCAAAGTAAGACAGATTTAAATAGACTGGATGGTTTCAATAGGTTGATGGGCTTCATCAGACTTAAATTACTGCAAGAAGAAATCTCAGAAATATTCTTAGTCAAAATTAAAAATGACCACAAGAGTGGTTACTGAGAGACAGCAAATGGGAAAGAAGTGCTTACTTTTTAAAAATAAGTAAAAAATAACAAGGATGAAACAGCAAACAGATTTTTCCAGGAAAATAGTATAATGAAAAAGGACTTCTTCCTATAGAAGTGTAGCAGAGGCCGTTTAGATAGAAGCTGTAGATTGATGTTGGGTTCAAATAAATTTATGCATGCAGAAAATAGAAATATTAAATGTTCATTGTGGAAAAATCAGTGAAACATAACTGTGAAGGGATTTTTTCTTTGGTTCAATTTTATTTTGAACTTTCATTTGTGACCTGGAAATTGGAATGAACAGTATGCTTATTAATTTTTTGGTAGCATGAGGTAGCATGTGTCAGTATCATAAAAAAATGAGTATTGTATAAAAATGGTCCAGATATCGTGTTAGGGTACAGTTCATCAAAGTACTGTAATTAGAAATAGCAGCACAAATACAAAGAACAGTACCTGTTTAGGTGGAAAGTTTCTCAGGTTTATAGCATATCTTGAAGTGCCTGAGACATGTTGCAAAAACTGTCAACCATCATACTGTGATGCACAAAAAAGATAGATTTCTGCTCTCTGCAGCTTTGTTAGGTCTCAGTTAGAATCTCATATTCTGTTATGCAAACCTTAGTGAAAGAGCTGTGGACTGCTTGGTGTGAGAGCAAAGGAGACCATTGAACAATGTCTAGATGCCTAGATCATGGTCCTAGAGAATAACAACACCAATATGGAAATACCTGGGGTGAGTAGGAATGAATGAGGGAACTCTTAGGAGGATGTGGTAGCAGTCTTCAAGTATGCACTTCTGCAAAGTGGAATGAAGAAAATGGTTTCTGTAGTGAAAAGACAAAAGAGAACTTGTGCTTCATTTTAAGAACAACAACAAAATCCAGATTACATCTTAAGAAAACAGTAAATAGTTTGGGTTTTTAAGTAACCTATATCCACTAAGGGCCTGAAAAGACATTGGGAAAAAGCTGAATTGGAAATGGCATGAGGATAGTTAAATATTTCTAGAGGGCTTGGAATAGATCTTTCATAGTCTCTTCTAGGTGATTTTTCATGTTCTTTTCAAAAAGTCTTATTTTCTATATAGGAAAGAGGAGATGTCACAGAATTTCAGAGACGTTTGAGCCAGATGCAGTGACAGACTGCTGTAATTGGGAAACTGAAATCCTCAAAGGAATTGATTCTTGCAAGACCTACACTGGATATGTTGAACAAGACATTATGGGGAGAGTACAGTTTCCCTAGATTATCAATACATCTGTACCTGTGAAGTGCTGAATACAAATTATGTTATAGCTGAAGGCAGTCCAGTAACAGTCATCTGTGAAGTGCCTGTAAAACGTCCTCAGTTAGTGAAGAAGAGAATTGAGATAAGCATTCATTCATGAGAAGGTAGATCAAGAGGTACTGTGTAGTGTAATTTATTTTTCATTGTATATTAACAGTCTGTATAACATTTTCAAGTAAGTGCTTTCTTTGATGTATTTTATATTTTATTCCATTTTCAATTCTGTTCATTTGAAAGCATTAAGTATGGATTCAAGCAGCCATGAAGCCTCAATAAAAATTAAAAATGCTTTGCATCTCAGGTTATGCAGTATTAACTTAACCCGAGACCTGGAATTGTTTTCTTAATGTGAATACCTTATTGTTACAGAGTGAATCACTTAGGAAAAAAATCTAACTCTGGTACAGAAGATTATTTCCCCAAGCGTTAAATCGAATTTTAAATCCAATTGTTGGTCTGCTAACGCACATCTAGTAAATTTCTCATTGTCAAAGAAAACTCACAGACCTCATAGACTCGTTAATCAGGGAAGCAACCTTCTCATTTTTGTACTAATATTCGAAAAATGAAATAGGAAGGAAAGCAAAAGGGACAATGATGGAGTTGATTATTAGTATTAATTCATAGTTTCATTAATAAAAAAAGAGTTTTTAGCTAAGACTGAGAGGCCTAAAATAATCTTTGAGCTCTATGATTCACTTGGATTTCATGATGGGATATAGCAAGCATCAATTTAGTTTTATTGCGCAGATGTTGTATGTCTAGACTCTCGTACTAGAAATCTCTGGAGTTTTTTCTAACTTGCAATCTGGTGCTTGTTCTTTGTGGTTGAAGAAAACAACACTGTGAATGGGAGGAGGTTGTGGCTCTTCAGTCACTTGCCTGGATGCTGTGGGAACAGACAGGATATTTAGCACAAGTCCAGTAAGCGCTTGGCAATTCAGCTGCCCCTGAAACAATCTGGGAAAAAAAGGATATTTGAGGGTAGTGATCAACGAGACTAGCAGAGAGGACTTCTTATCCCAAGAGGATGGGGAGATAAAGCAGAAGTATGCAATTTCTGTAGTGGTTAATAGAACGTTAAGAATACGAGTATTGTATCACCGTCTGCCGTCTCTCCGTCGGCATCCAGAGCTGTGACCGTGGCAGTGGTGCTAGCACTGGGAATGGAAACGTCACTAGAATGCACTCACCACGGACTGCACAAACTCTGTGGAGAATAGGAGTAGATTCCATGATAGCTGGCACCTCTGTTGCCTTGATTTTCCTTCTAACAGCTGCTTGCAAGTTTATGCAAGGTTTATGTAAGGTTTCACAAACAGCAGGCATCACATTGGATGGCCATACAAACACAGCCTTAGACATTTACTTTACATATTTGACAAAGAGCAGTTTTGTACTAAAAAGTTCTTGGTAAATGTTTAACTTGACAACAAATTCCAGTGTAAAACTCAGATGAATTTCATCCATTCTTTCACATTTGTCTGGGGTTTTTTGAATCTTTGTGTTGTTAGCCATCTTATGAAACCCAGCAACTGGCTGATGATTTTAGCTTTTTTAGAACAGTTTTGGCTTTTTTAGAACAGTCAAGCAAATAGTGACTGTAGCAAGCCCAGAAGATGACGTTTGTGAACAATGTGTTGTCAAACAGTTATGATGATTTACCGAGACTGTTAAAGGAAAATTAATTAACTTGGTGTTAGAAGATGAAATGTGAGATGGAGAGTCTTCCTTGTGCTTATTGATGATGGCACATATTGTTTGAGTTTTTTAAGAAAGAGCTTTAAAATCTTGTGTTGGTTAAGAGTTTTAAATTCCTGACATTTTGTGAATGTTTCTCAGACACTCCTTTGTAAGTATTTTGGGGTTATTGAAGTTTAACTAGACTCAGAATGCAATTGGTGGAAACTAGCTCACAAATCATGCTTCATAAGCATTATTTTCATATCTTTTCCTTCAGAAAAAAAAAAAGAGATGGGTGCAAACTGAAATACAAGATGTTCCTTTTAAACATAAGGGGAAAAAATTCAAATCTTTAAAAGTGATTTAGCACTAGGACAGGTGACTAAGAGGTTATGGAGTCTTCACCCCCAAAGAGAGCTAGAACCTGACTGGTCACAGCCCACTCAACCTACTCTAGTTGATGCTGACTTAAGCAGAGTATTCGGACTAGGCAATCTCCAGAGGTCCCTTCCAACCTCAACTATGCTATGATCTTGTGATTCTATATTTGATAAAATGAGTTTGTACCTTTGAAGAAATCTGACTATTTAATATCTACTCCTGCTAACTTCTTTCAACCACATGAATTTTCTATTTATTTTTTATTATTTTATTGGATATATTGCATTAGTTGACTGTTTCATACTGAATAAAACCAGACAAATCCAGTATTCTTAATGTGTATGAAGAAAGGAGGAAATGCATTAAAAGCATAAATGTAAGGTTTTTGGTTACCAAGCATATGAATACCATGCTTCACATGTTATAACTACAAATTACATGATATTAACTCTTGACTTTTGGCAAGGTTGGAATAAGGTATATGTCTGAAAATTTAAAGAGTGGAATTTTGTTTAGATAGATATATCTTGTTTTTGGAAAATACGCTGGGTAAAGGTGCTAGAGGATATAGATGAACTCTAGAGGTCTTGTGATTTACAGGAAGAAAATCCTCTGAAGCAGGGAAATGCAAACAAGTATTTAATACTGCTTTACAAGAATTTCTCTTACATTTCAATGCCAAGGAGAGTGATGAGCAGGAGAATTAAACTACAGTGGACCACCCTGAAGTGGTTTTGAAGCACCTTGCCCACAAGCAACCCTTTGAACAAGCCAAAATTAAAAAGGGAAAGAATTTTTTTAATCCCTTTGCCCTTTTCTTTCCGTAGGCTGTGAGTTCCTTGGTGCTATTAAAAGATGCATCAGATAATCTCACATCTGGATATTGTCTGTGGCTCTACTCAAACTCCTTGTAGTTATATGACAGGTACACTGAAATATACAGGTTCAAAGAGCATATCAGAATGCCTTGGCTTTACCTTGTGATATTTGCTATTGCCTGAAATGTTCACATGCTTGAAATGTAATGTTCTCATCAGATAGTACTGTAGAATGTCCAAGCTAATCCCCTTCAGAAAGGTACCTTTTGCACTCACCTTTAGCAATGGTTTTAGTAAGTTTAGCAATGCTGTAATTTCAGTTACAGGTCAGTACTTTTATGGTGCCAGACATAGTGTGCAGTAGGTGCTGTGTAGATAGTTGGCACTTGTAGGATATATAGCAGTCAGGATTAAATGGCGATAAAGGAGTCACTGAACTGTGCTAATAAATCAGACGTGATTACAGTCTGTGTCAATGCATGTGCAGAGATTAGAAGATGTGTGCTGATGAATAGACCACAGACTTTCTGCTTATGTTATTTTTCTTTGTGTGAGGTAAGTGAAGAGATAATGGTAGTATTAAGAATATGGTCCTAAATTACATGAAATATATAATGAAGGCAGTAATAATAGAGGAGGTTGAATTAAGCATTCCTTCAGTTTTGTGAGATATGTCACCTCTTGTTTTCAGTTCTGTTCATCAGTGTTTTTCTCTTTCCAATATTTTGTAGTAATTTTACTGTTACATGGTTGTCAATAAAATACTTTTCTTTACTCTTCAAATAACGTAAAATTTAATCTCTCAAGGTGTCATACTGTGTCTAATTTCAGAAGAAATATAGAATTCAATTTTCTCTTAATTTCTTGACATTTTTTTGTGCTTACCTTTCTCAAATTCTAATTTTTTTTGCTGTAATCTCAGTTTTGTGATCACTTGTATGAATAAAACCAGCACTGTGCAAAATGATTTGTAGATCTGAGTTCTCAATTTTAGCATATACAATATTGCATAGTTTACCGATACTAGTATTCTTTCTTGCATCATATAATATATTTTATTCAAGGAACTCAGTAAATCTTTTGACTGAATTGTTTTGTCTCTTTAATAGTATTTTTTTCAAGTAGATTAAACTGAGATACAGTTAAGTAGCTGAATGGAAAACAATTCTATAGAAAAGCCAGAATAGAAATTGAATAAAAAACATCATTTACCCTTTTATGGGTACATTATCTCTGGTCTTTATTTCCTGCATGATAGAAACTGTATATAGAACGTCTAGCAGCAGGTTAGACTCCTCTTGTTTAATTTGCAGCATCTTCAGAATAGCCACAGGTGTTTTTTAAATTTAGGATCAGGTTCAGTTTTGTATTAGGGTGGGAGATTGAATAAGATGTATTGTTAGTTCCTTGACTGTGTAACTGTTCTTGTCTCAGGATCTGTCGGCAGCTTTTCTGCAGTTCTCCAGGCAGGCATGTCTTTATACCGTGGTTGTAACCAGATGTCAGCTCTAGGACTGTGGCAAGACTTTCACTCCTCCTCTTTGTCACACTATTCCCTTTTGCATGGGCAGTGCAGCACTTGCCCCTCACAGCTGTCCAAAAGCCAAAAGATTCCCTCCTGGTAAAACTCTCAACCAAGTACTGCTCATCTGTTACAAAGAGCAGTACTAATTAATTTGGAGAAGGAAAACTGTCCTTTTATTCCTTATCTCATTATATTTGTTTTTATTACCACATATCCACCACTTTTTTCCCCAGAGTAGCCTTTTAAAGATTCCAGCATGAACTTTTTTCCTGTGCCATGAGAAGAATAAATCTTAAGTTTCTCATTATTGAAATTATTAGAATTCTTTGATGAGGCTTGTTATTATTCTCGAATATTTTTAAAAGATTGATTTTTTTTCCATATGGTTTGCTTCATGGACATATGGGTCTGGTTTGTGGTTTTGGAAGACACAGTGATCCAGTTTTTTTTGCATGTCCTAGAGTCAAATATTGGGACTTTACAAAATTCTTTAATTACATACTGCAGAGTAGGAATTTGCATTCTACACATTCACTTCACTTATTTGTTCTTAATACTTTATTATTTTATACTGGTTTCATTTGCAGCCTTTTCCTGTGCCTCTCTCAATATTTCTGGTTTTGTGAATAAGCCAGTAAATGATTTAATTAACTCATTAGGGTGTGTAGTGGGTATACGCATACATAACTTGCACACCCTTACCCCACTCCACATACAGAGGTATAAATCAGGTGTGAGATGCTAAAATCACTGACTCCTTTTAATCTTTTCGTTACTGAGCTTTTGCTTTTTTTTTTTTTTTTAAGCAAGATGTGAATTTCTATCTTAGAAACATCGTGAAAGAAAGGTAGGTACAGTGGCTTAGCACATTCTGCCCTCCCACCTTGGGCAAGTCAGTTAAAGCTGTATTGAGTGAATGTATGTTAATTCCTGGGCTTTCTCTGCAGTTCAGGATGAGGATTATGTGGGTTTAGAATAATATTCAGAGCAGCCAGCATACTGAGCTGGGAACAGCCTAAGGCTAGCTTATAAGAGGGAAAAAAACTCCAAACTCAGAAACCAAACATCTGTGGACTCACCCTTTCTGGAGTTTGGGTTTTTTTATGTGGGCTCCAGTCAGGTGCCTTTGTCTTCTTAAGATCTAAAACCTAGGGGAATTTTGTAAAGCTAGGCACTTATAAAACATTTTTGTTTGAAATAAGGAAGAGCTCTTCTAATTACTCAATTTATCTCATGGTTCAAACATTCACTTGGCAATGGGGGAACTATTAGCTCTTTGTAAACCCACTGTTTCAAACTAAAGGTGTGTTCTTCTAAGAGAAACCAATCCATCCTCGATAAGATGCAGAATAGATTTGGTGCAGTCCTGTTCATGGCTGTTGATGAAACTGTGCTCTGTCATGTGGAGAAAGCCAAGCCAAAGAGGGCATGCCTAAAAAGGTGTGAGATGTGACACAGTGCTTAGCACTTTCAGCTCTGAGTACGGAGACTGAAGTGCCTTAATCCTCTTTCCCAAGAGTGACTTGAGGATAAAATACAAAAGTACAGATGTCACGTCCCTCGTCTTGTTATTTTCTCTGTGTTATGTTTTCCAGCTTTTTACTATGATGCCTGACAGCCTATAGCTCCCAGTAGCCAATATTAAACTGGCTCACATAAAACTGCAAATGCCTCACCCATGTAAGGAATATTCTTCCAATAATGCATGAAATAAGACATAGACTGTGTGAAATGCATCAAGTGCATTTAAATAATTCCTGTATGAAGTGGTGCTTAGTACTGTAAGGGGATACCATGTGTGAATAGATTCCATAAGGCAAGAACAAGTCGATTGTGTGTCCTGCCAGGCACGCCAGTGAGATCCACAACAATTCATTCTTAAAATTCCAGAAGGAATGAATTTCTGATGTCTCTGGAAAGGATACAATATCATTGTGAGGCTCAGATCCATTATGTGTCTTTCTTAATTAAAACTCATTCATCTTAGGAATTAAATATAACTCTCAAATTGTGCCAGCCAGGCTGGTATACATATACGCAGGCACATTGTAAAGGTTATACTGCTGCACGGCATCATCCTTCCAGATTGTAGCTGTATCCAACATTGCAAGATATTTACATACACTTTTATGTCTGAAACAACAGGTTAGATGTTTATATATGATTTTAATATTGTCATTAACATAAAAAACCAGACATGTGGAACTGCGATCTCTTCTAGTTTCCTTTTATTGCGTCTTATGCAGCATAATAGTGCTGGAAACTGCTGCTGCTCTATGTGTTTTCAGAGATGTGTACCTTTCTATGAACGTATGTTATACTTAGTTTGATATATAAACTGTTTTTCAATCTGGTCCTTGGTGCATTTCATTTGAATAATTTCCCATCTATCCTGGAAGTCTTCTGAAAGTTTGAAATTTTAATAAGCCTGATGGAAAAACATGTTAACCTAAGCAGTGAGTGTCCTTCATTAAAGCAGTTATGATTTTTAAATATTTATCATTGACCCTAAGATCCTATGTTTTGTTTCAAAAAACATGATCCCTTTTTTTCTCAATGTATTTCAAAAAGAAATCTCTATCTGAATTAACCTAATGAATAAGTAGTTTTCTCCTAACTGCCTGGAAGAAGCACATAAAGCACTTGACTCTGTCACTGCCTAGTGATTCAGTAGCTGTGATTCCACATAACTGAGAGTAGTGTAGTGTCCTCTAAAACCAACAATGTCATCATTAATTCATCAGAAACACAGCTGTGAACTTTGATTGTTCTTTTTTACCAAAGCAACTGGGCAAAAACATTCCAATGTGCAGTAAAGAAAGTTCCAAGCAACTGGGGTGCACAGTGCTTTGTGTTTAAGCCATTGACCTTGTAATGTGATCACACAGACTTTTTGTAAATTAATCTTTCAGATCTTATGAGTGACATATGAACTTTGACTTCATGGGCAAAAGACAGACTCCAGCTTCAGCAGAGTCACCTGTATCCCAAATGCATGATAAATTTACATAACTTTCTTTTGAAAAACATGAGCATTTTGATGCTGTCATGTCTTTTACTAGGGGGAATAATTGACTTTTTTTCCTTTTTATACAATGGTGCACATCATTGAGTATAAATGGGATTATCAAAAGCTTCATCTAAAAATTTATTTAGCTATCCCTATTGCAAGTATACATTTCCAACTGCAAAATATTAACTTTTCACTGAGTTACAGGCAGCTGTATCATTTTACATTTTTTTTATTTTTGTTGTTTCTAGAATTGTTTCAATTTCTCTAAAAGCAAAATTGCTTAGAATCAATATTTACTCAGCTGTTTTGAATTGCATTTTACATATGAGCACATTCTGCAGAAAATGCTTGAAAAATTCAAACAATAAAATACTCTCCTATCATCACGATGTTATTTTTTAAACCATGATTCTTTTTACTATAAAACCTTCTATATGACTGTAATTATTTTTTGTCCCTGGTGCAGGAAAGCTGATATGCTTATGCTTAGTATATGCTGTTTTGGCTATCTGATTTCCTGTACATGTCACTTGGCTTGTGGTGTGCTCCTTGGTGATGCGGAAGAAGTACAGGAACCTGCCCAGTGTGATTGTGTGACCTGTTGAATGCCATTGTTGCTTCTAGTTACAAACATGCAGCCATCTCTTATCTACCAGGCATGGATTTACCAGGAAATATGTAAGTGGAGAGAATGAAAAGTATACTGCAGCCATGTGTTGTGTGCCTTTTGGTCTGTAGCTTCCATAGTCTGATCAACTTACTGTCTCTCTAAACTGAGTAAAGGCTTTCTTGGTTTTTAGGTGTATGCAGATCCCTGTGCTTCTGATTACATGAACCAGGATAATAATGATAAGGAACTGCAACATTTTGAATGCATGTACTTTTTTCTTGTCCTTGCTCCAGGACATGAGGAAAAGAACAACCGAAGATGCTGAAAGAGGTTTATATTGCTAAGGCCAAGGGAATTGAAAACTGTTATAAAGTTAGTGGCAGAAAGTAGCTAAGGTTTTCCCTCATTGCCTCAGAAGAAAAATAGAAAGGTTTGCTCTCTTACCTGTTCTTAAAATGTTTATGCTATTTCTAGTTTGGCAAAGACATAAAATACATCAGTTTTGGTTATAATAATGTATGAAATTTATCATGCCAGCAGGAATGTAGTCATTAGGACTGTTGTGCACTTACTTTGTTAGAAAAGCCTGAGGAAAAAGTGTGTTTTAATAAACTTACGTTTACTTTAACAACTAGACTTTCTGAGCAGTGCCTTTTGTAGTTAGAAAAAAAAAAAGGAATAATGTTATAATTTTGCTTTTTCTTTGTGTCTTTGTAAAAACAGCTGCCAAACATCAAGTGGTAACAATACATTAGCACTCATACTATCTTAGTCTCAGGTTTTTTTACTGTTATTGTTATGTGGTAAATGAGAATTTTGTGGTAATATATATTTGAATGTTTCAAGGTTTAACTCCTGTTCTTGTACCCCACCCCCTATCCAAAATCAAGAACAGGTGCAGGAAGGCTTGAAACTCCAAATAAAATGTTTCGCCTGGGGCAATATTGTTCATCACATTCTTCCTAAAGGCTTTTGGGTTTTCCTTTTGAATGGAAATACAAGAGCCAGATGCAGTTACCTCATTTCAAAGTACCCTTCCATTCTTTAGTAAAGAAAAAACTTTGTATTATTCTCTTTCTTTTTAAAAAATGTTACTTCAGCTCTCCATAAAATATATGCCCACATTGACAAAAACAGCTACAACCTTACATTCCCTGTAGAAACTTTGCACTTGTCTTGTGGCAGCAGGCCCCACCATATAGAACTGATAGAGAATTTTCTTTCTCTGGCTTCTCACAAGCTGAGATGGAGATGTGGCACAACTATCCATACCCTTACTCATTTATCTATACTTATGTACAGGGACCTTTCCCTTAAAGACAATGATAATTTCAGAGATTTTAGATGGGGTCTTCCTTTATGACTGTAGTTATCCATGCCATGAATTGAAAAGGTCAGAAACATTTCAGAAACAGTAAGTGGGAAGTTCATTTTTCTTTTTACAGAGACTTAATAGTCCTGAGACTGTGAGGTAGGATTCTATATTTGCAATTCACACAACTACAAATATTGACAACTACTCTTTCTTATTCCCATAAGTTGTGTAATTTTTGGTATTGTTAATGCTCTAGATTTTAGCAGTGCCATAGTGGCGCTGCTATTAAAACCCAAGCCTTTCTTTAAAATTGTAATAATTAAAAGATTAAAACAAGAAAAAATTACAGTTTCAACTGTACTAGACCTGATATTTTTGGAGAGGTATGCTGTCTTTCAGTGTTTGAATTCTTGCATTTGCCAATACATGGCAATACTGTACATGCTGTTATATTTAACTTGTGGGAGCAAGACAATGAAATGCTAAACCAGTGTGATACATTATGGGTCTTGTTATTTAAAGTTACATGTCTTTGCAATTCCATATTTCAATACATTTCTTCAAATAAATCTCTGAAAAGTAGTGTATTTATAGTTTTTCTGTGACTTGCCGAATTTCTTTTGTAATACCGATTTCTGTTTCTTCCCATTTATTTTCTTTTGGCTCAGTATCCTTTTAATTGTATTGTCAGAAAGGCTTCAATTTTTAAACAGTAATTAGTAAGCAAAATTCTAAGTGTTCTGTCTTTAAATTTTAGCTGGGTTGAATTACAATCCACGGTGCTGGTGTCTCTCTGCTGCCCCTGAGGACCTTGGGGAACTACAGTTGGCATTACCACTTGGGTGAGGCTCTTGGTTTAGGTGGTCTGAGTGTGAAACAAGGAGAGGATGTCAAAAACTCTGTTAGAAAACCACATTCATCAGAGAGAGTTTGCTTTACCTTAGCTTGGATAACTGAGATTGTGCCCTACTTTTATTACTTCACTGGAGAACCCTGTGGGTTTCTGTTTCTGTATCTTCTTATTCTATGTATAGCAGACCTTCCTTCACGTAATACTTCTGCTATCAGAAGAGGATATTTACGCCTTCAAAATATGTACTGCAGGTCAGGTTTACCATGTGCGTTAATATGTTATTTAGAAAAAGTCAATATTTAGAGGTGCCTGTTGCTATTGATACACAAGGCCAATTAAGAGTCACTTTAAAAGATATCTCTTAAGAGTATCGGAAAATTGAGTCTGAAGCTTCTGTCTAGTTGCTTTAGGTGAGTCTTTATGGCCTGCTGCTCCTTGGCCCAGTCCTTTCCATATTTAATAAGACTAAAGTACAGGTAACTGCATAGGTCACCTAGATCATGTGTTTGTGGTTTCTCTGTTTTCACAGAATTATAGAGGGATAGAATGGTTTGGGTTAGAAGGGATTTGAATGTCATCTAGTTCCAACTGCCCTGCCATGGCTAGAGACGCCTTCCACTAGACCAAGTTGCTCAGAGCCACATCTAACATGGCCTTGAACACTTCTGTTCTTGAACATTTTCTGTTCTTCCAGTAGACTGTAGACCTGTAAGCGTTCTTAAAACCTCTTGATACTTCATTGCAGTTTTAAAATTGCTGTATGAGAGGGTGATCCCATTATGCTACACTATCTACTTATTGGAAAAAAAATATGAAGCCAATTTGACCAGAAGAAAAAAAAAGAAAAAAAGAAATGGGGTTTTGTAACAGAAAACAGCTGCAACCACATCAAGGCATTTTTGTCTACCCTACTGGCTTTGCTGAAAATTAAAGCCACAACTTAATATTCAGGGAAGAGACTTCTATGGAATGAAATCTGTTAAATGCTTAATAACAAACAGTTAAAAACACAAAATGGGATGTTAAGGAAACTGGTTTTGAATACTAAATAGCCTAGATTGCAGAAGTTCTGCTTCAGCAGAGGCTGGAAAATGAATCCTATTCTGAAGAATAGATTGTAAATACCAGTTCAGGAATTTGTGTCATATTTTCACACACTGTCAGTGTGTTTAGTTAAAGCCAGCTTGCTTCTATCATAAGAACTCTTGAAAGTGTATGAAATCAAGGGCTCTAAAAACGGGGAGCTATCCATTTGTTGGGAAAGATTTTAGAATTGAGAGAAAATTTTACAGTGGCTCATATATAGAAAAAATACTAAGGTTTTTTTCTATCTACAAGCGCAGTAGATTAGAAGAGCTAAATTTTGAACTAACCTGAAGTAAACCTTGCAAAACATCTGTTGACAACCTTGGAGTAGATGGATTTTCAAATTCAAAGTGATTTAAATCAGAAGTATTAAGTATTTGAATGAAGGGGGATTTAAATCATGATTTATGCAGCTTTTAAAATTCTTAAACTTCGAAATTACATTCTGTAAGGAACACTGAAGTCTTACTGTTTAGTGACTAGTAGGATATCCACTTATATAGGCTCTTTACATCAAGTCAGTACCTCTTTGCCTTAGCCAGGAAAATATGTTCTATGCGCATTTAACTACACTATTTAATATATATTTATTTAGAATTGTAGTTCTTATCTTTTGTTATTTAAAGATACTGAATAAAATTGCTTCTTTCATTAATTCCTGCTTACTTGAAATTTGTGCCCTGCTACTAATGATGGAAGCTGGAGTAAAAGTGAGTGACAGGACAATGTTGAAATTTAACAAAAGAAAGTTTTTATTAGACAATATATACAAAAGTCAAATATGCAATTATAACTGGTGTTTGGACCTTAGAGGAAATGGTACAATATAACATGATGCATAAGTCTTATGTTTTATTAGCTCCTAAAATGACAGGAAAAGCCATCATGCTAATAGCAATAAATATTTTAATGAGTTGTGTTTCATATTTTAATGGTTTAAGTTGAATCCAGTACTGCTGAGGGCCTAAAGGTTACAAATACTTTATTTGGTATACTTTGAGCTTCAAAGTCATAATCTTCCTCTGATGTATATATACTCAATTGAGAAAAATGGTAATGCAGAGTAATTTTCAGATACTTGAAAAATAGTTATTTTTTTATTACAATACATGACTGATAGAAATGTTAGAAACTTTAAGCCTGTGTGACATTTTAAAGTTCTGTTTCCTGAAGTTACCTTCTTAAAACTTGGTGAGGATATACAAATTCAGATTTTAGTGCCCATGGGTGAGAACTTGGTAATATGGGAGCACCTAGAAAATATTATACAACCTGTAGATCAAAAGCTACTATGAAATGAAGTTAAAATTGAAAGTAAGGGTAAAAAGTACAATTCGTAGCAGAAATTTAGAAATAAAGCTTTCTGGGTCTTTAAAAATTATGGAATTATTTCCATAGGCTTCCAAGAAATAATTCCCACTCACAGCCATCCCAGTTACAAACCTCTTTGTTACATCCTAGTATGGTAGCATGTAAACGCCGCAGCTGCGAGCAATGTAACTCAGTGTCTGTGGTGTCAAATGAAAAGTAAATTATTGCAAAATATCTTTTGGCTTCCTTTTTTCCCTCTCTACTTCTCTTACCTCCAGCAACCAGTTGCTTTCTCTTTCTAAAGTTTACAGTGTGACATAGGTGATGAAACACTGTTTTCCTTTATTTGCACATTCAAATCACAAGCAGTTGGCTTGATATTTTTGAGAAAGATAAAATTAAAACAAGTGTTATGCCTCTTTGCAATGACTAAAATAGGCATGTTTAGGACAAGTTCTTGGAGGCAAAAATAATTTAATTGTTTTTACCTGTATAACCTATAGGCTACTTTAAAAAACTTCTGCAATTATCATGTCTCGTCTCCACAGTTTTCACCTACTTTGCCACTCTAAATAAGATCAAAATTGTATAAACTCATGTCTCCTTTTGACTTCTGCTAAAATTTCTCTTTGTCAGAGAAAGGGGAAAAAAATGTTTAGAGTTTTTATTTTCAATTGCTTAATGAAGTTCATTTTCTCTTCTAAAATTCTTAAATTTTTTTTTTTTTTTAGTGGAGAGTTTATATTATTCCATGAGGCTGATAATCACTTTGATGTTGAGGTTCTGATGGCTCATAATTTTACAAGTTGAATTTTCTTTTCAGAACAGTGATGTTACCAGATGCCCACTAATCTCATCCTCTTTTTGTCTGGAGCTTCTGTTTTCTTGCCAAGATACTTCTGTCCTTTCTGCTTTTTGGCTCTTAGAAGCAGCACCTACCAAAAGTTGACTAGTAGACCTTTACATTCTGCCCTTACACAAACAAAACCAGGAGAAAAAATAAGAGAAGGGAAAATTTAACTAACAGAAGAAAAGACAGCAGAAGGAGGGAGAAGCACAAGCAGGAGATTTTCTCCAATGGCTTAAGAGTCCTGTTCATTCTTGAAGATTTATGCCTTTCCTGAAGTCCACAAGCCCACTAGACATAAGTACAGAACCACCAGATGGTGAATCATGATTGTGGCACACGGAGCTCTTAATTTCTGAATCCATTATTCAGCTTTTGATGCCTTAGGTTTT